>JABXWE010044788.1:0-13207 GCA_014611495.1 Limonius californicus | reverse complement strand
AATAATAAACAGGCAGACTAATATTTTGATTTTTTTTTTACTGAAAATTACTGAAATGTGACAAAATGAAAAACAATAATTAACAAAAAAAATTACTCTGTTTAAACAATCAATGTATATGATGCCGTCAAACATAAACGCAATATTAAATACAAATAACAAAATAAAGTATATAAACTAAAATAATTAATAAAATTTAAAGAAATGCTACCTATTTAAACAAATAAAATAAATTAATTTAATCATATACAATTATACATTATCACTTAACCAATAACACTTTCAACGTTAATAACGCGGGTAAAGTATTATTTGGAGGTTATATTGACAACGTGTTCCAAGCAACGCGTCACATGAACGCATGCGCAGTTCAAAATATTATCAGCGGAATCCGCTAAATATTGAAACCATTTCAAGTTTTGCGGAAATCGCAAAATCTTAAAGCAGTAAGGTGCCGCCTAAACTGCATTCAAATTTAGCCAATCAGAACAAAAATCGCTTTCCGCAAAACGCAAATCGCTAGTGCATGTACCTAGCTTTTTCGCCTTAGAAACCCTCCGAACCCCCCATAAACCGGTAGACATCTTTCGTACTACCTAATTGCCGCAGTGGAAGATACGCCACTAGCAATGATGTAGAGCAGGAACCAAGAACCATACCTACCATCTAACCACCCAGCAGCTATCCACCAGAAATCCACCAAGAAAAGAAACTCTAGGATTGAAAAAAAAAAAAAAGCCTACAAGGCGCCGCCTATCAATAATATGTGTAAGCAGAATTAATAAATGAAGTGTAATATCTTAAGTTCACTGAATAAATATATTTGAATGAATGAATTAATGCTATGAATATTTCTAAGAATTTACGGAAATTTCTGTGTTATTACCATGAAACCACACAAAGATTTGAAGACTGTTTTAGTGTAATAACGTAATAAAAAACTAATTAAGTAATCGGTAACTACCTAAGTTAAAAATCATATCATATTATTCACAAACTATATTTAGCAGTTCAAAGGTAATAAAAACTGTGATTCGATTACCTTGTTTCACTTGAATATTTATTACAGGGTGTCCCATAAGTTGACATAAAACGCCTAGCAGCGTTGTTCAGCAGTGCGTACTGAACACAAAACAACTAAAATATTTATTTTTACCAGGCTAGTTTTTTCACATAAGCTTTTAAAGTATGGAATTTGAATGCTGCGTATTTTTAACAACAAATCTAAACTAATAGATGTTATCGATGAAACTAGTTCTTCATAAATAAACTTAAGATATTAACAATAAAAGTGGCTGCTGCCATAAGTTCAAATTGCAGATTTTTGGTCCTAAGATTTAACAGTTGTCAAACACATTTTTCTGTTCTTTTTTGTAAATCCCGTTTCACTTGCATTAATGGAATACACATTTGCTGATTACACTGACATGATTTCGATTCTTGGAGAGGTTGATGGTAATTGTAACGCTGCGGCAAGGCTATTCGCTCTACGCTATTCAAATAGAAGACATTCATACCACACAGTTATTAAATAAACTGAGCAGCGTCTACGAGAGAGATAAAGTGTTCGTCTGAAAAGTAGTGGCAGTGGTCGCTCATTTAGGCAAGACAGCCCAATATTGAAGAAAATGTATTGATTTAATTGAATAGGAGCCTACGAGAAGCGTAAGTGGTGTTACTCGGATTGTAGACATACCAAAGTACACAGAATGTTTCACGACAATGGCTTATATCCTTTTCGAAAAACGAAAGTGAAACTCTTATTGTCATAGTATTATACTGCACGAGCTATGTACTGCGAATGGCTATTAAAATTAATTAATTAAATTAAATTAGAATTAGGAAACTCCGACTTTTATTGGCAAATTTCGTGGACAGATGAGGCGACATTTACGCAAGATAATGGGATTTGCAATACTCATAATAACCATGTGTGGGCAAATGAGAACCCTCATACAACTCATGTTCGCAGTCATCAATATCGATACGGTGTTAATGTTGTTCGGGCAGGTATGGTTAATAATTAATTGGTCCTTTTATTCTGCCAAATCATTTTAATGCTGTAAATTTCCTAAATTTTCTAAGCGATTTTCAAATACTATTGGAAAATGTTCCACTGATAATTAGCCAAAATATGTGATACCAACAAGGTGGTGATCCAGCTCATTATGGAATCATGGTTCAAGATTGATTTCAAGGTCATTTTTCAGATCGGTGATTGGTCTTGGGAGTGCTGTAGTTTGGCCGTCAAGATCACCTGATCTAACGCCATTAGATTTTCAGTTATAGGATTATTTGAAGGATTTGGTATATCTCACGCCAGTTAACAATGTGGACGATTTAACGAATCGTATTCAACGAAGCGTTTGCAACTTTAAACAAACATATGATCCAACGAGTTCAATAATTTACAGAATTTTTAATTCTGATTTGCTCCTATGGGTTATTTTTATTATTTTTGTTCATAAGTAATTTGTGTGAAAGGATTCATAAATATTTTCTTCAACTGTTGATTAGGTCTATTGGGGATACTACATAAGAGAAACTGCGCCGGTAACTCTACCTCATGGTGTTGTGAATATGAGTTGTTTAAAATATTTTCCGTAGAGCATAAAACGTGCATATTACACAGTTGCCATGTTTCCACTTCTCGTGCTTCGTGCGAAGAAACTAGCCCGCTAAAAATATTCTTGCTGTTGTTCATTTAATTAAATTTATTTAATGCACTTCTGAACAGCGCTGCGAGTCGTTTATCGCGAGTTGTTGTTCGCCCTGTATAGCACATTATGTAAAGTCAACATGTTTGCACCTTATTTTAACGTAAATTATAGAACTACAAAATAGTTCGTCTAATAACAGAACACAATAACAGAAGCCCAGGTTAAAGAATGTGCAAGAACTACCGATAATCCAATCTTACGATTGTTGGGATTGCCAGATATGTCTTGATAAATAGCCGTAATCTGTTTCATAAGTTGATGTTACGAGCATCCGTTTCTCGTACAGTAATTCTTTTATATGGGGATAGCTGCTTGTAGATAAATTTATTATATCCATAGCTCATTAGGAGCGATCAACACATCGCCTCTTCATTCTGAATAAACGTCTTCCCAGAAAACGCGTAAACTGCAGTTTTTCCCGCACCTTGTGTAATTAGTTAACACCTAATACACTGATTCCTAACTTCTAGACACTTTTGAGTATTCCATTTATCCCCACTAATGCACTTTAAACAGTTTGAAAGCTTTACGTGAAAGCACCTCTTAACTCCGTCTTAAGTGAGTTAAAACCAACTTTTAGTTAAGACCACCACCAATACTACACAACCTTGTCGGAGTAAAGTGGTAAAGACGTGATAGCTCAACATTAGCCCTAATTTAATTACCTTGATGTATGTTTACTTTTGAAAACTCTCGTATTTTAACAAATTCATTTGTCAAAGTAGAATTTGCATGATTTGCTGACCGAGCGACAATTTGCACATAACCGGTAATAACCCGCAATTAATTCTAATGAGCAAGTCGCTACCAACATCTGTTTGCTCTTTGATATATGTATTTAGGGCATGATTGATATAAATTTGTTGCAGTGAGCGCCTACAGCAGTAGCGACGTAATGAAATTCTAATTTAACAGGAAAACTAATTAATGAATTTAAAATTAAAAAAATATGAAATTCTTCGCATATTTGTTACAAGACTAATTAGAACCATGAATAAGAAAACCTTTAATATGTGTTAGTGGAAATTCATTATCTTTAGTTGAAGCGAAGAAAGAATATGCGATGAGATCGATATTTCAAGCTTGCATACTTAACCCGATGTTATTTTTACAAACAAATATTGTGAAATTTTCTATCTTACTGCAAAGAGACCTAAAACTGCAAATTTAATATGTGTCTAGTAATCACTTTCCGAGGAAGACATTTACGTTTTTAAATCATTCATAAAAATGCTTTAATCAGTATCTATTAACTGTTTAGAGCGTCATGGCCTTTGCAGTCTCAGAATGTTTAAACGAAACCCTGGTCTGAAAAAAATTTCAATAAATTTGGAAGCAATATTTTTTCTAAATATTTCTATATTCTAATCCTTCCCTCAAATTTAATGTTAAGGGCCATTTAGCATCATTCTTCAAAGAAAATAAGATGTTAATAAAATAAATGAAATCTATTTTTATATTTTTTCCAATCAACGCCATTTATGAAATCTGTACTATAGGTAGAAACATGTTTTTAATTATAACAGTTATTTTATAGTAAAACTATTTTCTGTGCAAAATAACAGTCTGAAGAAACGGAGTTAAATCAGCGGGAGTTCAAGCTTACGAGGTGTATTGGAAAACCAAGGGGTTTTTAAATATTCCCGCCGAATAAGGGTCGTAATCAATTTGATGCATTATGAGGGTGTTTTAGTGGTTGATGCGATAGCCACAAGTCACTTTACCGTAGTTCTGCCATTCTATTCTGTTGTATAATAAAGCGCTAAAATGAACCCTACGATTAAAAATCTTAATTGTGAAGTACGCGCCTTGAATAATTTTTTCTATACAAAAAACGAAAACGCTGGCTTAGTTTAATGTCAAATATACCAGGTTTACGGTATAAGCATCGCGAGTGAAGAAAAGGTCTGTTACTGGTGTTGTTGGAATTTCAGACATGGCTGAACAAACGTGCACGATAAGGAAGGAACTGGGAGACTTTCTGTTATCAACGACAATCTTATGGAAAAGGTATGCAAGAAAATTCGTAAAGACTGCCGTTTCACAATTTAAAAAATGGCCTCAAATTTTATTCACGGTACTGTATGAAATTGTCACAAACTTACTACACTACCTAAAAACGTGTGCGAGGTGGGTGCCAAAGATATTGCCGGATGTTTACAAAATTCACCGAATGGCATCTGCGCTAACGTTTTTGCATCGCTATGAAACGGATGGCGATAAGTACTTGTCACATTGCTACTAGCGATGAGACTTGGATTTTGTACACAAATGTTGAAATCAAGCAGTAATCAATGCATTGGAGCAATGCGAGTACCCCCCGAAGTAGAAAAGTTCAAACAAACGTTTGAGAACCGAAAGCCAGTGGCGACTATTTTTCGTTTTTGGAGAAGAAAGGCATACTATTGGTTGACTTCTTAGAACATGGTACGACAATTAATGCCGACATGTATAGGATAACCTTCAGATAGTTGAAAAGAGCGATTCAGAACAGAAGGCGAGGATTGTCTACTTCTAGAACCGAACTTTGCAGGATAATTCCCGACCACACGCGGCAGCTCGCAGTGTGCAACTCATTAAGTAATTCTATTGGAGAATTTTAAACCATTCTCCAGACAGTCCTGACGTAGCGTCGAGTGGCTATCACTTCTTCCTCAGGCAATAGAGAAAAGTTACTTTAAGTTAAATCGTAAAATCTCGCAAAGTAACTTATCGTAGCAAGCATAGCCAAGCGTTGTTGCAAAATCATATTACATTAAATTCAAATTATTGTTATAAATATTTGGTGTTATGGGAGGTTTTTATTATGTTTAAACGAAAGAAACCCAATAAATCCCCTTTTACTAAAGTCTACCAAAACCCTAATCTTTTCAGGGTACAGTGACGTCTCGATGATCTAACAAGAATTTTCAACATTTAAGATTTTCCTATTCTGATAGTTTACACAGCTGTGCAAACAAAACTACGATTCATCCGCAAAAAAGTGTCATCATTATTTATTGTAGTGGTTAAGACCAATCATAAAACTGCACGCTGTGTGATTACCCCTCTGGAATCAGTTCCTGAATAGCGGCTAGTCGATACGGAAACATACGTAGATCTTTTTCTAATACTATGGGATAAGTTCCCATATAAAGTTCTAGTCCTTCCTATTGCGGTGAATTATGAACAACTCATTTTCCTTAACTATTGTAGCAGCCTTAGTGGTTTGTTTTGGTGGCAGTCCACTACCGATCAGGGAGTGGTCAAACTGTTTGTAGTCAGCAACAATTTACCAATATAGTGTTAAAAATTCTTTCAGGTAGTCGTGCACAGAATATGCCTATACGTCGTCCACTTTACCCTACTACGAAAGAATTGTTTAAAAAAAATCCTTCCACTCCAATGCATACGCTATATTGCAACATTAACTTAAGCAAATTCTGAATAATTTGCAAATCAGTTTAGAAATATCTATTTTTATATGATCGTAGAATAACTCTTAATAACCCACCAGAAAAAGCGTAAAAACAATTTGGCAACTCAACTGTCGAATTTGTGATCAACAATTTTATAAAAAAAATATAAAAACTAAAGTTGAAGTTTAACCGCCTTTTTAAACACAAGTTACATCACGATTGTAAACTAACTTCACGCCAGTTTTGTAAAACATATTTGAACAGATTAAGTAAAAATGTTAGGGGCCGTAATTGAGTATTTGTTCGCTTCTGAAACAGTATTGGTATCCTCAAATTATTAAACTATGTCTTTTGATACAACAATGCTCAAAAAAAGTGTAACTTCTATTTGTGACTCAGCATAATTAAAAAAAAATTTTTAACTGAGAAAATTCGTTTTTGAATATGCAGAATTCATTAAGTTCTATTCCGTAGTTGTTAAAATCAAGTATCGCGCAGATACACACAGCCAAACATATGTTAAAATATTTGAATATTTTAAAATCGCTTTTCAGAATATGTACTCGCAATAAAATCCCAAAATAAATCATTTTAACGCTTATGATGAAAGCAGAAATACCAAAACTGAGAGTTTATCAATTTTCGGAATATGTTCATTAATTAATGGGACGTGTCTGTCTAATCTACATTATATCATGGAAATCATTTTTATTATGAGTATATTTCATATACGGTTTCAACGTGTTCTAATAAAGGTTTTCCTACCTGTAAGTTCTAAAGTTTCCACGAAACCAGTGCTTGCGTTCCTATAGTTCAGAAAGAATCATCATCATCATCATCCAGCCTCTTGTTTCGTCCATCGTTGAACCTAGGCCTTTGTTATGATCCTCTTGATATCGTCCGTCCAGCGCGTGAGTGGTCGTCCTACACTTCGCTTGTCAGTTCGAGTCTAGGACAAAACGCCGAATGCCCAAAACGCCGACTATGTCCAAAACGCCGACCAGGCCCATAACGCCGACTCTTACTGGAGGACCATTCCGCCGACTAGGCCCAAAACGCCGACTCCTATTCGATGACCATTCCGCCGACTAGGCCCAAAACGCCGACCAATATTAAACGACGCCACAACGTAGCGTCGAAGCCGAATAAAAACCGAACCTTGCCCGTCCATTACGCTGATTATTTCGCAATGGCCATTTCGCCGACCCGGACCAAAACGCCGAAATGAGAGCATGACCAAAACGCCGACCGTGCCCAAAATGCCGAATTCTCTTGAGGGACACTTTGCCGACCCCGACCAAAACGCCGAAACGAGAGCATGACCAAAACGCCGAACTGTTTTCGTAATATCAATATACTATACCGTAGGTATTGGAAAGTATAATTTTATTGAAATCTTGAAAAATTTCTATCTCGAGATTTTAACGGAAATATCCGTTTGGACCTCTAGGAACCCAAAAAAGTAGTTTTTATAAGTGTCTCCGAAACAGTTGGTCCAATTTTGATAAAATTTTAAATATGGAGGTTTATTAAAAATTCATCGAGACAATAAGCTTTTAAAAAAATCCGAAACCGGAAGCGGAAGGTATACATGTTTCTTCGTACCATTTTGTTCATAAATTCTAGTTTAGAATTTTGACGCTGATATGTTTTTTTGAATTTTGTGACGTTATAGAGGCTCTAGAGACCTATGAAATTGTTTTTTATTTATTAACCAAGCTCTTCCATGGGGCCTTCCAGGAATTTTTCAAATTTTTAACTTCAGTGATCTGTTACGCGCAGGTTTTGTAGTAAAAATATGCAAGTAATGTGTCATTGTAAATCTATTTTTACGTAAATTTAAAATACATAATAAATATAGCAGTTATTCCTTTAAAAATAAAAAGTTGGTGTCAGTTCCGGTTATACCGGAAATAATACAAACTCACTGTAAACATACATACATATACGGTATACGGATTCTTAAATGAAATCGAATATTTTTTTGCGAACTATGATTAAATCTATAGGCCGTTACATACTAAAATTACTCTATATTTACGTCAACTTAATTACGGGTTAAATTTAAATTTTCAAATAATCGTAGCCGCCTTAGTTTTGCAACTAGTGTGCTGTAAAAAAACATTCGATTCCAATATTAAGATTCCCTATATCGTAGTACCTCCAAAATTGTAAATTTTGGTTCACGAAAAAAAACACGCTACATATCCAACTTTCGCTTCAGGTTCCAAATTTTTTCAGAAACTTGTTTTACCGATGATTTTGAATTTTTCCACGAAATTCATACTTTAGTATACTACTTATTCACAGTATGGGAAAGCAAAAATGAGACGTGCCTTAAAATTAAGATATTAATATATTCATTGATGAAATAATTAACACAGTTGGTAGAAAGTCAATTTTATTTTTTAATTTTTAAGAAATTAGGTTTGTAAAACTTTAATATATTGCTCAATTTTTATGCGGTCCAGTGGGCAAATAGAGTAGTCGACTACATAGCCGTCATCAACATCCGGCCTTTGGTACGTGTCACTCAGCTGTTGCATTCTTTCCGAACACTCGTCGCACATACCAAAATGCCTGCAGGGCATTAAAAGAGTGCTAGGTGGTGCCGTATGGCAGATGATGCATTTACTCAAAAACCGTTCCTCCAATTGAGAAAAACTTTAAGTCGTTTAACAGCCCTAAGGCACTAGAATCAATGTGTGTTCAAACAATTTTGAGAATTATAGGAAAGTATGGTTTATTATTTCTCATTACCAAAGAAAACCATTTAGCAACCCATTAAGGGTTGTTGTTGTTATTCTGTAGTTCTTCAGAATTCCAAGAACGGACTTAACGTTAGAAAATACTAGCGTTGATTATACTAGTCATGTAATTATCTTAAATCCTTCCTAGAAAACAGCAACGACTAACAAAGACGGATCCAGTAGAAAACGATTGTAGGAATAAACAGTGTTGGGTAGTAACTAAGTAAAAGTAACTCGTTACTAGTAACTAGTTACTTTTCAGTAACTTAATAGTAACTTAATTACTTTTGTGTTTTCAGTAATTGTAACTATAACACGTTACAATTATTTAGTAACTTTAGTAACTGAATATGACAAGTTACATTTTCATGCTACAAATGTAAAATATTTTAAAATGTCCGGTTATTAATGCGTAGTATTTAAGAAATTATACCTGAAGCTGAAGAATATGTTGAAATTTCGAATGCTTTAGTATGCAAATGCTAATACCGAACACAGGAACACCTTCTTGTACTTACTCGATACTAAATAATATTTGACGGATCCTATTTGGGTGGTGACAGCTTTTTCCAGTAATCTTTAATCCTTTAACAACTAGAAGCTCTCTGAGCAGGTATGCGGATTACTGGGAAGTACATTCCTAACGCCTATGCGCAGGTTGGGGGTGTCTAATTCAGACGAAAATACATTCACCGTCTCTATATTTCAATAATAATGAAAAATAAAATAGAATCCTGGAAAAATCCCAAAAACATCGTTGAACCAGCGCCTCTAAGCTCTAAGCCTGTTTCTTCCCCCACGTATAGAATATTTGCTAATAAACAATTGCTTATAAATGTGTGTTTTTGTTGGTATTAAGTTGGTAGTAATTGCATGTACATTAGTAGCGTCTCATAAAAAAAGGTAACTTAAAAAATAACGAGTTACTTTATGGTAACTTAGTAACTTATTCAAGTTAATTTTATAATTCTGTAACTTAGTAACTTACTTAGTTACTTTTTTGCCGAGTAACTCATTAACTTACTTAGTTACTTTTTTAGAGTAACTTACCCAACACTGGGAATAAAAAGCCATGGAAAAAAAGCCAGGAAAAAAAAGCCAAACTAAAAATTCTAAACCATTCTTAACTACTTACTACTGTAATGTTACTTGGTTTTACAAAGTGATTGCATTGTTTTTCGTATTACTACTATTCATCGATTTACTGTTGATTTACTTTATATAAAAGAAAGCTTAGGAAAGTTTATTTTGCAATAAAATAATAAAGATAATATATAGAAAATGTAAGATATATTTACAAAAAATAAAAAATTGTTACAAAACAAAAATTTACAAATCATAAAACATAATAAGTTTACAAAACAAAAATGTTACGAAACATAATAATTTCCGAAACATAAGAAGTTTACAAAACATAAAAATTTTACAAGACATATAATAATTTTACAAAACATAAGAAGTTAAACATAAAATTTTACAATATATAAAAATTTTTAACTATAATGCTGATAAATAATTCTAGCAACTGCATAATACAGTTGAGTACCTAACTTAAGAGATAAAGGCTTCAGGTAACTTAAATAGTTATAGGTTTCTAGTAACACAAGGAATGAATAGACATCATTAGACAAATTAACCAGGAGTAACTTAAGAGATACAGATTACCAGTAATACAAGTCGTTTACAGACAAATTGCGATTCTGCTAGGCATTTTATGTTTTTTCAAAAGTTTAGATGTTTTGTAAATGTTCGAGTATGTAACATTATTACAGTTTTTGTAAATATGTCTTACATTTTTCATATATTTTCTTTGATTTCTAAGAAGCAGAAGTACTTTTATTATGAAATAAACTTTCCAAAGCTTTCTTTTATGTAAATTAAGAAAAAGTAATTTTTCGTTTTGTAAAATTATTACATTTTTTTATTCAAGAAAACTAGTTTTCTTCGAATATCTTCAAAGGGCTGTAGGACCCTTAGGAAGCATTTCCGGACATATGTTCATATGAACTTTTTTTCTTATTTTTGGCTGTACAATACGCCTCAAAGTTTCTACCTATAATTTAGAAACACCCTGTATATTGATATCGTGAAAATTTTCGATCTCGAGATTTTAACGGAAATATCCGTTTTGGACCTCTAGGAACCCAAAAAAGTGGTTTTTAAAAAATGTCTGTCTGTGGGTGGGTGGGTGCATGCGTGGGTGCGTGCGTTCGTGGGTGGGTGCGTTCGTTCGTTACCGATTTACTCACAAACGGCTGGTATGATTTTGATGAAATTTAAAATGAAGGGGTACATCACAATTGTGCACACAGAATAAGCTTTTGAAAACAATCCGAAACCGGAAGCGGAAGTTACACATGTTTTTTTTGTATCACTTTTTGCAGAATTAAAATTTTGAATATTTTATCGAGGATTAAGATGGAGGGCCATAGGGCAAATCGATTAGTTCTTTGCTCAACTCTTTAGCTTTAATATTAAGGGCGCCATGATGTTTTTACAATTTGGTGTTTAACGCCCAATTACTCAAAAACCAATGAATCTATCGTAATGATTTTTTTTCTAAATAGTATATGAAGGGTAGAATGACGCAATAGTAAAATTTTAAGGGGCCTTAATCATTTATTTTCAAAATTTTGGAAATTTTCAAAAAATTATTTCTCGAAAACTGTCAACACACTTTTGATTAAACTTCATATACTGATAGACATCGGGAAGAGCTACCGAAATGTTTTTTATATAAAGCCGTAAGGTGCCTGTGAGGCCCTCTACGAATTTTTGAAAATATCGTGTTTAGTGACTTATAAGCAGCTGTAGCACGCTTATTTTTGTAATAAATATATTCAAGTTATAGGTTGTTGTAAAGCAATTTCTACGTACATTTAGAATATATAATAAAAAATGTGAGTTATTATTTAAAAATTAAAAGTTGGTGTCACTTCCGGTTATACCGGAAGCGAGAAAAAAATACAGTAGACATATTCGTATCCGGCTTATGTTTTCACGCAATATTGCTTCTGTGCTCTATTAGCGTAAACTCAACAATAAAGAAGATATCTATTGTTTTTTGAAAATTTCGAGTTTAATATTAGCTGCCGCCCAAGTCTTGCTTGCTTCGAACGTTAAACTAGATGCGCGCGCCGCGCTCTGCGAGGCGTAGGTCGGCAAGGTGTCCTAGCGGGTTGCAGACCTTCGAGGCCGTAGAGTCCGTTAGGGGGTAGCTATTAGACCCCTGAAATGTCGATACAAATATATTTGTATCTATAATAATAAAAAAAATTAGTAATAGTGCCCCGATAACGTGGTGCACGGTGTATATGTACATTATTTACTGTATGGGAAAGTCTCGTTGGGGCCGCCCCGATTTTTTATTTTACCGCACATACAATCTCGAGATAGAAATTTTTCAAGATTTCAATAAAATTATACTTTCCAATACCTACGGTATAGTATATTAATATTAGGTACGAAAACAGTTCGGCGTTTTGGTCATGCTCTCGTTTCGGCGTTTTGGTCGGGGTCGGCAAAGTGTCCCTTAAGAGAATTCGGCATTTTGGGCACGGTCGGCGTTTTGGTCATGCTCTCGTTTCGGCGTTTTGGTCGGGGTCGGCAAAGTGTCCCTTAAGAGAATTCGGCATTTTGGGCACGGTCGGCGTTTTGGTCATGCTCTCGTTTCGGCGTTTTGGTCGGGGTCGGCAAAGTGTCCCTTAAGAGAATTCGGCATTTTGGGCACGGTCGGCGTTTTGGTCATGCTCTCATTTCGGCGTTTTGGTCCGGGTCGGAGAAATGGCCATTGCGAAATAATCAGCGTAATGGACGGGCAAGGTTCGGTTTTTATTCGGCTTCGACGCTACGTTGTGGCGCCGTTTAGTATTGGTCGGCGTTTTGGGCCTAGTCGGCGGAATGGTCCTCCAGTAAGAGTCGGCGTTATGGGCCTGGTCGGCGTTTTGGACATAGTCGGCGTTTTGGGCATTCGGCGTTTTGTCCAGGACCCCTTTTATGTAGGTATTTAGAGACGATATTAAAGCAAAACCTTTACAGAGATCTAATCCGGGCTTCTGCAGTTTTGCACTCACATTATTAAGTGTCCCTAAGATATCATCCCAAATCATAGTTAAAACTACCGTTTCAAGTTTTATAAATTTTTCATAGAGATTTTTGGCTTCATTTCTGCAGTCTCTCTTTTCTTCTTCGTTATTATAAGTGTCATGAAGAATGTTCAAAATAAGCTTGTAACTCACGTTAATAGCGTGGACGATTTCGTAATGACTAGACCACCTGGTTTTTCCTAAATTCTTTATTGTAAATGGTAATTTTCCTTTTCCAGACTGTTCCAAAAGAT
>JABXWE010044787.1:0-14389 GCA_014611495.1 Limonius californicus | reverse complement strand
GCTAAATAAACAAAGAGTGGTTTAATTTCTTTGCCCTTGGTCGATTACCCCAACAATTTACATCTTAAAATTTATATATATATATATATATATATATATATATATATTTGTGTTAATTCATGTTGGGTTGTGTTATTACTACAGGAAGGTTCCTGTTTTCATTGTGTTATCTTGGAGGGCAAAGGATAATTTAAAACAAGTGGCGCGTAGGCTTATCTACCTTCCCTCCTTCCATTGTAGCTGGTCAAACCCTGTCCTTGACGCCTGGACCTTGTAAAGGGGATTTTAGTTGGCTGTATTTCCCCTAGTTCGTATTTTTTGTTCCCAGGCGTTACAACATAAATGATTATCAGGATTTCGTGGAAAACGTTTCCCGAAATTATTCAAGAAGCCAATCATATGGTCAGAAGAATTACTGTAAGTTCTGCAGAAGCAGAAAGGGGTCTCTATAAAATGAACATATTCTCAGATAAGAGAAGTCGCTGAAGTGTTTCTAATATATCAAATACAATGACTATTAGCATTTATTTATTAGCGGATGTACGATTTTACCGCCTAGTTTCAATATACACAACCAGAGGCGTTAGGTACTAAGATTTTCGCGCCCTTATCATATTATTAATTTGACGCCCCTGACGGGTATTTCAAATTCGTCTTTTCGCAAGTATACGCGGACTTGACGCGCTTTAAGCCTCTCCCGAGGCTGCACCCTGGTAACTCTCCCTTTACCAGTGCCTCGCAACTCTGAACATAACATCCAAAATGGGTATAAAAGAATTCATGCGGTATTTCGATAGATAGAAAAATTTCTCAGAAATTATTAATTCTATCTGCCAAGAAGTATAGCTATGTTGTGCTTTCCTAGATTTTTCGTTGCAGAAAATTTCCTTCGGCAAATTTGCTGCCATGAATTCAGCCCACTTATTCTAATGCGACATCCGCCACTGTGGAGGACCATATGGTCTCGACAGTTGGGACTCCCGCAGAAGATATTTTTCCTGGTCTTTTGAATTCAATTTTTCCCAAAACTTTGGAAAGTATCTTACAAAAAAAAACATACCATTAGGGAAATTAAACAGTCTATAACACAACTTAAAATTCTGCTTGCGGAATGTTTTAAACGTGGATAACGGCACAAAGAATTGTGATGTTATCTTCTTCTTCTTCTTCTTCTTTTTCTGATTACAGGCCAATGGTCTGTTAATTACCTACAATAGTAGGTTCTATGAGGCCTCTTTGCACATGTGCCGGGCAGGAGGCTAGCGTAACCCGTCAAATATGTTATCAAAAATGTAAATATACTTAAGTTTTTTGGGAACGTACTTCAGTGTTTATGATCATAGTGTGTATTTCTATATTTGAATGGATTTGATTGATTCAGTTAAATATTTTGTTTCAGGTTACTGTGTGCTCGCCTTCCTTAAGCTGTGCTTCCTGGGGATCTTGCGATATGAGATCCGCGAAATGATACAGAAAATTCGTATCCTGCGTACAGAGCTCGAGTTGCCCAGCGCCAATGGAGCCGTTCCCGGAACCCTCCGTGCCGAAAGCGCAGAAAGCGAACGTGAATCTCTTCTGGTGCGTCCGGAAAGCGCAGCCCTGCTTTCTTCGCCGCCCACCCAGTCTAAGAATCCCAACGGAAACAATAACTACGAAATGAGGGAGTACAGACGCAGCAGCCGCGACAATATTTGACTAAAATATCGCCTGGAGGGCCTCTTCAGCCGTGGTAGATGGAACCGCGTGAAGAAGGGTCCTCTGGCCACGCCTCTGGAAGAAATCTTCACGAAGCCAACGCGTGCCCGACACAGGGACGACACATGTTGAGACTGATCGAGAAAATGCCGCAGTCACCGTTCCGCTCCACTGTAGATGCCCCATTAGATAAATAATTAATCCTTACCACAGAAGTGTATTGGGTTCACCAACATTGAATAAACCTAAGCTTATTAGAAGCGCTTAGAGCGCCTTAAAAATATAATATAGACCAGTAATAAGCAACACGGTATATAAACCTAAATACAATAATATAGTAGCTGCGTGAAATAATAAGGAAATAATTTAACAGTAACATAAAGATTGCTTTAAAATTCATAATTAAAATATAAACATAAAAAAATAATGTTTGTGCGATCTCCGCAGCTTCCAAGAGGCGAACGGACGACTAGTGATTTTACCTAGTGAGTGACTTAGAGTAGGCTCGTAAAAGACGAGTATAGTGTTTGCATAACATGAGCTTATTTTCGATAGTGCCTCGTCATACACAGTTACCTAACGAAGCTGATGATGGACTTATTTAAGGACATTTAGACTTAAAGCGTACCGGATATGCCACAATGCGCATTCTTGCATTCGGTACATTTTGTGTAGCAACATTCGGCGGTTTCGAGATATCAGCTGCTTACAACCCACACGAAGCGACATTGCTCTAAAAGTGCGACTACTTTGCTACAGATCAGAATGGCCCTAATCCTAAATATAAAAATTAATATATATTACCTACACGTAATATAGTTCAGGCGAGACGGCCGAGTATAAGATACAACCAATTCTAAATTATACGAAGTCATATGGTAGTGTAGGGATGCATAAGAATAATAAATTGTGCTATAATTTCCCCTTTGGCCGAAAACTAAAGACTACACATAGCTTCAAAATTTTCATCATCCAGTTGCGTAGTGCTAATGCACTTTGGCTTTGTTAGTACCAAAAATAAATTTACGTAGTGGGTACCTAATTTCAAAATTTTGGTTTTCGGCTTCCAGAACTGCATTGAGTGGGTGATAATGCGACTTGAATAGTCATATACAATACGTGCAAAAATTTACTCATATATACAAATATTTATGTAACATAAACTGGTAATCATCAATCCTTTACAGTAATGGAAAAACACAGAATCAAAAACAAAAAAAAAATAGATGCCGACAGTGAAGACCAATTTTACCTATTTTTACGCTTCCCAATTTTTTACGCGACCTTTCGCGATAGAATTTATGTAAATTTATTGTTAAAAAGCTATGTCATGTTATGCCTGTGAATAGAGAGAATATATAGAACGTTTCGTTACTAGTGCACTTCTGGAGCAGATTAAAGATCTAATTATATTTTCGTTCACCTTAAACTTCCTAATCTCGCCGACAGGTGCGCTAGTAACGAAGCGTTTTGTACATTGTAACTATATTTCAAATAAAATATTGTTAGAAATTTTGTTCTTTACTCACTGTAATCTCTGTCCCCTTTAGAGTGGCGCAACAGTCCAGAATGGAACCACCGATAATCACCTGGAGAAGAAGTTTGCTAATACATTAAATTGCTCGCACAATAAATAAAACAAATTAAGGACAGGACGACCCGTGTCAATTCAAACGTATAAATAGCTCCATAAAAGAATGAATCATTTACACTCGTCTTAATCGCGTTTGGGGTTCGTTTGACTTCTGTGTTTTCCTTTGAGTCGAAAATCAATGAACCCGTATTAATTATGCACAAATTTAAACCAGTTATATGACTGTCTGGATAGTAAATGTACAGGGTGATCGCAATAACCTTCACTAGATGAGGATCGCGTTTATTGTAAGAGTTACGAGATTGAGTGTGTAAAATGACGACAAGAAAATGTTGGAGCATATGGACACAAAGCAATTTTTAATGTGCGTTTTTTTTTTGTATCGTGATGAAAGCAATTTGATGGAAAAAATAAATGTTATACAGAATCCGTATTAAATTATTGAAATTACTAATAGATAACCTTTTGCTACAGACCCAGCCAGGAAACAAAATTAGAAGAATTCATTTGCTGATGAATAGCAGCAAATTAATCATCTCTCACTAGTGTATTTGGTTGCCTATTTTAGGGAGAAAGCTAACGCAGCCTGCTGGTAGTAAAACCTTGTATAGCAGTTTTCCACAGATATAATCAGGTTTGGTGCCAGATGGTACGAGGTTTCTTCCAGCATCAACTTTGTTTGACACCCCTTTTTTTTACAAATTTAACCTTGCTTATTGTTTTTCTAGAAGAATGCAAGGTGAAATTCATAATAACTGTGTAAATAAGTTTACAATTTCAATCGACGGTATTAGTTAACATAGAGATTAACATTGAATTCTCTATGGCAACTTTTTCAATTCTACACCTGTATATGTAGGGTGTTTACAAGAAAGATCAAATAATTTACCCAAGTATTCATCAAACCAACCAAAAAAACGTAATCAACATACGTCCGCAAACCAACTGTTTCAGAGATAGAGGCTATTTTTTATTATAATTAATAAACTACAATAGTAAGCTTTCCATTATTTGGCAACAAAAACAAAATTTAAGATATTGTTTGGTTACTGTACCCAAGTGTATCCCATACCATATCCAGCGACTATGCGATTAAGCTTCAAAGATGTGTTTTAGATTCATACTGAGAAAAGTTGCGGAAAATACAAATTTTGCTGTCAATATTTTATTTGCCAACGAAGCGATTTTTATGTAGGAAGACGAAAATCCTTACTGTTGTCGAATGATGAAGATATCAGCATCGATTTCCGTTAAATGTTTGGCCGAATATTTTGGAAGACCATTTGATAAAGCCAGCACTTTTACCAACTTGACTGTCGAACTGTATGTTGACTTCTTGAGTAACACTTGACCCCCACCCCCCATTGGAAGACGTTGCCCTGAATGATGTGGCTTATGCACGATGGGGATCCTCCACATTCATCATTCATCGTCATTGATCAATGTCTGCGAATACCTTTACCCTATAACGACAAATGAATAGGACGAGGAGTCTAATTGCAGGGCCACCTAGGTCTCCTGATTTTAACTCACTATACCTTCGTGTTTGAGCAAATCCTATATTTATTTACCTGCTACTGCCTCTACTTTTCGTTTTTTTCACAATAATGGTATTTCTTCTTCTTCTTCTTCTTCTTTTCTTGTTCTTGTTCTTCTTCTTCTTCTCTTTCTTCTTCTTTTTCTTCTTCGTCTTCTTCTTCTTCTTCTTCTTCTTCTTCTTCTTCTTCTTTGACTTATGGTTGCCCATATCGGTAAGCTTTTGCCTGTATTTTTCCTATTAAACCTCTTCGGATGTTGAAGCCCAGCACTTTCACCATCTTGTTGGTGGTCTACCTTGTGTTCTCTTCCCCATTGGTTTGTTGATGTTTACGATTTTCACTAGTTTATCGTTTCCTGTCCCTTCTACATGCTTATTCCAGTACTTTCTTCTTTGTCGTACCAATCTGACTATGTCCAGTATACTGCTCATTTCCCTTAGGTCTTCATTCGTGATGCTGTCTCGGAGTGTCTTGTGGTGCATTGTTCTTATTACTTTCATTTCTGCTGTTCGCATCATTTGCATTGTCTTCGATATGTCAGGTCTTGTTTCCGCGGCGTATGTCAGAATTGGTCTAATAGCTGTTTTGTATATTTTCAGCTTACTATCAATACTGAGGTATTTATTTCTCCAAATTTTATCTTTCATACATCCTGCAATATGTGATGCTTTCATTGTTATCATCTTTACTTCTTGTTGTAAGTATTTATTGATTAAAATACAAAATCTCCTCTATCTCTAAAACGGTTGGTTTCAGGATACGTTATGAAATAGACTTTTTTGTTTGGTTCGATGAGCACTATACGTGGATAAATCCGATCATTATTTTTACAACTTTTATTATTATTTAAAGAAGAGCACCCATTGGCGCAACCGTGCTATAGTAACTCAACATAACACCTATATTTGAGTCAATAAACTAGAATAGTAGGCTTTCCATTTACGATTAAAAAACAAAATTGAAGTTGTTATCATTATTTGTTTACTGTTTACACAATTGTACCCAGCAGTAGAAGAAAGAAAACAAAAGCGCGAATTTGAAGGGGTACAAAATTTCAAATATCTGGGAAAGCAAAAAAGCTATATGAATGAAAGCAGGCGTAGAACAACGAATACAAACAAGAATCAAATTTTATTATCATACCCACAAAAAACTACCGAAAAATAGGAAAATTCAGGGAACTTACAAGGAACGCGTCCATTTTCACTAGGTTCAAAACAAACTAAGATGAAATCGTAATCCCCGAGGATGTTAATTTTGCATTCAGAAATAATAGGGGTTTTCAACGAAAAGTAGCCACCCTCAGTATCTTTCAAAACAATTTTTAGGTTGAAAATCGCCGAGACATGTCAACAAAGACAGCAAAAGGGCATCTTTTTACCTAAAATCCGGACGTCTGTCATCAACCCCTTAGCCGTCACAGCCACCCCCTCTAAGTTTCAAATGGCACCATATCATGTGTGGCACATCGTTGGAAAGGTTATTTCATAAAAAAATTGCCTTATACAAATGTATACGGTTACGGAGTTACAGCCTTCTAAAGTAAGACTTGTCCGATCACTTTTCTGCATATAATTATGGTAATAGTTACACGAATGTTTTGAAATTTTATGTGCGTACATTACTCGCTAAGGTTGCAGATTAGAGCCTAGTTTCGTTGTAGTAAATGTACCAGAGGAGTCTCAAGTGGGAGGATCGGGTACTCTTTTCTACAATATCTTTTAAAGATCTAAGTTGCTAGACTTGAAGAGGCTAGCTCCCATCAGTGTAGCCCCGTCTTCTCCTCCATCTGCCGAGGATGTTGGCATCACTCTGGCGGATTAACATTATTCTGTAAGTCCCAGGGTCATTTCCGTTTAAGTCGCCGAAAATTTGGTTGCTGATTTAGCGGTGCTACGGTGTCGTTTGGATGGCCTGCCAGTCTGTCATGGTGTCTGGTCGCCCAGTTCGTAATTACTTCACATACGTACGGGATGTTGGAATCTGTATGATGAGTGTGGTTCGTCACATACCAAGGAGCACCCATAAGAGTTCGTAATGTCTTGGACTGAAATCTTTGTATGATGTCTATGTTGGAATAGCTAAAACAGCCCCATAGCTCGCAACCATACGTCCAAATAAGGCGTATGATGGTTTTGTATATAAAAAGCTTATTTTCTGTTGCTAGGGGAAACTTCCTGCCTATAAGCCAGTACATATTTTAGAGTTTAAGGTCCATCGCCTTGCGTTTCTTTTGTATGTGGTGTTTCCAAGTTAGCTTTTTGTCCACTGCAAACCCAGATACTTAACTTCTTCTGATTGTGGTACAGGAATGTTGTTAATAGTAACTGGAGGGCATAGTCCTCTTCGCGTTGTAAATGTTATATGCACGGATTTTGTCTCGTTCACCTTGATTTTCCACTTGTTTAACCATTCCTCCACTAGATATATGTGGTCTTGTAGTAGGCTTGTAGCAGTTTGGAGAATTACATAGGGAGATAAAATTATTGAGTAACAAGAAAGCACCAGGCTATGACCTCATAACTGGCCTTATCCTTAAACAGCTTCCAGTGAGAGGAGAAAAACAAATACTAGCATTATTCAACGCAATACTGCGCGAAATTCATTGGCCCCCGCAACTGAAGATGGCGCAAATCATCGTAATATTGAAACCTGGATATCTAAACTCCTAGAAAAACTCATACTAAACCGGATAAATAAAGATACATCGATAGATGAATGGATCCCAAACCATCAGTTTCGATTCAGACGACACCATTCCACCATTCAGCAGTGTCATCGCATATCAAACATTGTTCAAAAATCTCTTGAAAATAAGAAGTACTTCACAGCAGTCTTTTTGGACGTAAATCAGGCATTTGACAAGGTGTGGCACAAAGGTTTGCTGGCCAAAATCAAAGCACTATTTCCACACCAGTATTATCTCCTGTTTCAATCCTACCTTTCTAACCGTCATTTCCAAATACAATTCGGAAGCAAAAGTTCGCAAATACAACCAATCACCGCAGGGGTTCCTCAAGGCAGTGTTTCGGGTCCAGTTCTGTGCTTTCTATTCACTGCTGATATACCAAACACGCCGTATACTGATATGGGAACTTTCACAAGTAATAAATTACGAACTAAAATAAACTGTTACAAAAGATGTTCAATGTGGCTACCATTTCCTTCAGCGCATGCACGGGTTCTTCTAAAAACAGCTTCGTATCTGTTCACAAATCCCCGGAAATTTTCCGACGTGATTAAAAGCATTGTCTACTTTATTTGTTAAAAAATTTAGGTCTTGAATGGGTTCACAGTAAACTGTTTTACCTACCCTCATATCAAAAATCAACCGGCTTTAGATCTGGTGAACCAAGCGGCCATGGTACAGGAGAATCTCGCTCAATCCAGTTATTGCCGAATGTTTCACTTAAGTAGTTTCTTACTTCTACGGAATAATGCGCGGGATCTCTACCATGCATAAAATAAGCATTTAGACGAGTTTGTAACAGCATGTTATCAAATATTGCTTCCAATTCTTATCGTAGGAACTGCAATTCTTGTTAGCCTGTTCGGAAGAAAAATGTAACGGATCTCCAATATCTTCAGTTCAAATGGTGATAGAAAAAGCGCTTTTGATGACGTATTTCCACTATTGCATGGGGATTTTCAACGTTCCATATGTGCGCATTGTAGTGATTAAAACTCCATTTCGCCTAAAAGTAGGTTCCTCAGTAACTAAAACATTCGCCGGTAAATGAACGTTTACTTGTTCTTGAAGTATAGCCCAACATCAGAAAGCTTCACTGTTTCATTGTTTCCTTCGATTAAAGTTTGCACTGGTTGATAGTGAAAGCGATGAAGGGATTAATCCTTAAGAATTCTCCAAACAGTGCTTTTGGCCGTATTTTAAATAGTGGAAATTCGTCTTGCACAGGTTTTTGGATCTTCTCCAATTCTAGCCAAAATTGCTTCTTCCAAATGCGCAGTTCTAATATCCGCTCTTTCCCTGGTTTCTATCACTTTTACACTTCCCGTTTCTCGAATAATCTAGCAGAAATTTGGTGATACTGTAAACGTCTGTCGAGATATCGCTTTCCACACAAACGCGATGCTAACAAAGAATCTTCAACGGTTAAACCATAAACAACACCGTATCTACTAATTCTTCCACAGGATGTGTAATAGGGGCCATGACAACAAATAGAAAAAAACATCTAATTAAGATATAAGATAAGATGCTTTGTATTTCCCTGCAGCAATGGGGATATACAGTCTATTGGTGTTAGATCTGGAGATCTTGCAGGCCATGAAATATCACCTCCTCGACCAATCCATCGGTTTCCTAGCCAGTGATCTTGCTGGAAATGGGCAGCGGTACCAACATGTTGTACATCCATTAATCGACGTGTTTCAAGAGAAACATCTTCCATTAAAATGGGTAAATCCCCTCCTACATTTTTGATTATCTAACTAGAAAATGTGCCTCTTAAACTATGTATTCTTAATTATCTTTTTTTTTTGTTTAATTAAACCGAAAATACAATAGAACCAATGCTACATTAATGTTTAGATATTAAAATCAGTTCAATAAAAATAAAAACTTTAAAGCTCGTAACTTTTTTCTCATCTCTTTTATCCTTTACAATTTAGGATCATCAAATAGCTTATAATAATATTTATCCACAAAGGCCAAAATATGTAGGGTGTTGCATCAAAAAATTGTTTTTTAAAGTTTCGCAAAAGTTCAAAAAACCTGCATAAAAAAAAATGCCACACATGCGTGAAACCTGCACCAAAAAACTTTTTTTCCTGTGAAAACCTGATATGAATATCTTAAATAGGTTGGCCACTACAAGCATCTGAAGTTGACCACATTTTGACAATTAACTACGTCTAGCGGGAGAACGGTTGAAACTACATATAATTTATATCAATTTTATTAGCCATGAAGAGGCTTTTCAAAAATGCCATTATATAGTGGGTGTCCCATTTACAAAAACATATGTTTAGTGCAAAACTTTGTATGTGAACACCTTGTATAAACAGTAATATTAATATATACACAAGGGGTGTACCTATTGTTTAGCGAAAACAAAATCTTAATATGCTGCCTGAGTGAGGAGCTATCTTCCGCCCACACACTGATGAGACAGCCTGTATTACAACAACGAGAAAGTAGTTATACTTTTAATTTAAGTTCATGATACATTCGTGCAGCCAACTACCAATATTTTAAGAAACATTTATCACTTAAGCAGAAGTAAGGTGCCTATGAATGCTGATATTTAAAAATCTTAAATTATAATTAAGTGAGTTTGGAGGAACAGGCGGCTGTGGGCTAGAGGTTAGCGCGTTAAACTTCTACGCTGAGGGTTCTGGGTTCAATTCCCAGTACCGGAACATCGGTTTTTTAACGGCCGTTCTCCCTTGCAAGGTAATGACAAACTAGCGTTGTATTCTGCCTAGTAAATTTTCTCTGGATTATAAGTCTTTAGTATTCGCATGGTTCAAAGCCCACCTTAAGCTGTAGGTCCTCTATGTCTGTGGCACTCTAAACGCGCAAAACGCTAAGTTTCGTAAGAGATAAAACACTCGAAGGAGACGAAGAAGAGTTACGAGGTGTAGAAAGGGTTGCATAATATTTATATTCCACAGGCATACTGATTGCGTGTGAATGAGCAGAGATAAATTAAAAAGCAAAATCACAGCTACAGAGATAACAAAATTAATTTATCGGAAGGGCAAACAAATTGCTGCGAATTTAAAGCAGCCGAATTTTTCCCTTCATTAGTTCTATACGAAAAATTGAATTTCCACACGCCTGAATTAGTAATTTGCGGGAAATGACGGCCCAATCTAACTTATTTATAATTCATCTTCGCACATTTCGTTTTTCTGCCGTGATAAAATATTCAGTAAGTCTGTTTTAAAAGAGAAATGTACGGTTTCTGCGAGCTGTCTGGAATATTAGTGGAAAAGCAAAAAACAGGTTTATTTGAGGCGTTCTTTTTTTGACACGTCCATTTTTGATATTTGTTTAATAATGGCAATATTGATGTAGCGGTTTAGCATGTATTTTTTAAATAATGAAACAAAACAAGAAAATAGAAATAAAAAATGTATTTCACTCACTTTAAACCAAATCAGTGCTCCATGAAAACTGCTGCTATTTTCGTAAAAGCTATTTTAACAATAGAATTTTCTGAGAAATCTGTGATAAGTAAATAGGTTATTTTCAAACTTTTCAATTTAAATTATTAATAAAAGTTTTTAACACTTATTAAAAAAAGGCTCATCAGAAAGTAGGTATACGATTTTGGATATATAAGCAAATTACATAAATCGATGAAAAGTAGGCTCGGCATAATAAATACGGATTGTGTTAACTAAAAGGGACACTCAACTGGTTTGGCTAAAACAAAATAATTTTGATGCTTGGACAAATTATAGTTAGAAATCAATTATTGTTTTTAAAAATGAAGTGTATCATGTCAAAATACCTATAAAGAAGCAAGAAACTAATAAATCCTGTTGAAATTATTAATATACTATACTATTTGAACTAAAAATAGGCAACCCAAAATACATATCACAAGATACTGGGATATCTGTATTTTTATTGGCGGTCTTAGAATCAGACATTTGGTATTTTATTCTACACAATTTTTAAGTAAATTAAGTGGGAATCAACACAACAAAAGCCTTATTTATCAATATCTAGGTTCAAGTATTTCAAACTATATTTAAGTTGAATGATCTTTACTTAAGCCATTAAACTCTAAACAAATTTAGATATCTTTTGATATGTATTTTGGGTTGCCTATTTTGGGAATAGCAGGCTCGTACTCTCTCGTGAATGATCTAGTATGTACTTCCTTATTTTTAAAAGCAAATAGTATCTTGCAATATGTTTGATACAGAAACTAAATGCAGCAGGTAGCTTTTCTTGAGCGATAAAAATGTTAAAAAGGCCCTTTCACTCGGATATCAATTCAGGTTGACAAAATATCCTATTGTGATGAGACCTTTGGCTTTGGTGATTGGTCGTAGTAGTAGTAGACCTAGACCGACAGTAGATAAGTAAATGAAATACATTTTACTTTACTAAATCCCCTTTTCAGACTCAAACATCGTTGCATATAACACCTTACATGTTTTGTATTTTGACATTTTCTATCGTCGTTTGAGTACATTGCCCTCCCTTAAAAGTGTTTGTTGCAACCCAACATACATGCATCACAGCAACTGAGATTATTGCATATTTTAATGTGTGGAAATTAACCATAGTTATTTCCTGTCAAGTTAGTCTCTTACTGTAGTAATTAAAAGTTTGATTAAGACTAATTATATTAGATATTAGTGTGCATTTAAAAATGAAGCAACTGTAGTATAATAAAAACTAAATAAGAAGAGAATCATCAAAAAATAAATAATAAACTTTTATTTAATTCAGTAAAATGCTATTAATTGCCTTCACCACATCTACACCTTTTGTAATTCCTTTTTAGTAATATCTTCGGACTAGAGCAAGCCGGTCTGATCTAACTGACGCTTTGAATTATTCTATTTTGTAAATCAAACTCGTTTACTGCTAGAGCTCGATGTACTTTTTCTATAATTTCAGCAAAGAAAAAAGTCTAGTGGAGTGATATCGCAACTTCTTGGTGGTCGTGGATGCACTGCTCCTCTTCCAAACCAATTTCCTCGAAATACATTATTTAAGTAATTCCGACTGTAGTGTGATTAAGGGTCTTGTTAATACCCAAAATGTTTGCCATACGCTGAGTTCTACATCTTCCAACAACCCGGGTTAAATTTTGTGTAAGGAGTAACGTTGTCCAGTTACATATTCATGGAAGAAGTGTGGTTCAATAATATGGTTATTGGATACACGTTAAGCGGATTCCCTTGTGTGTAATAGTGCGAGTTATGCCTATTCACTTCACCATTGTTGAAATTTTTTTCTCATCGCTAAACAATACTTCTCCTTCTTTCGATTCTCAATCTCGAACGATTATAGTCTCTTCTGACGACAGATTCACGATCGTAGGTCGAGGTGAATCACGCATCTATTTTCATATGGTCTCAGTGCTTGTTACTTGACTTGGCGTTCTATGCGATCTTATTCCAAACCTTCCTGTGTTCACATGTTTACTTCCAGTTTGTGATCTCCATTGCCTCTATGTCTCCTAGAACCGCATCCCACCATCTGCCTGGTCTTCCGTTTACTATGGGTTTTCATTCTGTAATTAGTTTCACAGGGTCATCGTGGTTGCTCCTTATGATGTGACCTGTCCATTTTAGCCGTTGCGCTTTTACGAATCACTTTACGTCTTCCCTAATAACCTGTCCTCTTCTACTTTTCAGTGTAGCGGATTGCCAACTATCACGTTCTGCAGAATTTTCTCCACTCATCCTTGTATCTTACTATTGCCTTTGCTTGCGCCCAGGTGACCCCATTCTCTTCTAGTATTCTTGCCACTTCACCATTCCATGTCTTTTGTGGGCGTCTTGTTCGTTTTTTCTATCTCTACCCATTTCCCAGATCCTCTTGACTTCTCTGTTATCCTGGACTCGTACCATATGGCCGAACCACCGCAAACAACTATTTTCCACTCTCGTCTGTATCGATTCCGTGTTAAGCCTGTTCATAATCCCCTCGTTTCCGAGCCTATCCCTTTAAGTGACCTCTTCCACTCTCCTAGGGAACTTCGCAGGCTAGTACATATAGTATATATATATATATATATATACATACATATGTATATATAATATATAATATTTATTTTCATTTTAATTTTCTGTAGCACTTCCTTCCAAGCATTTATGTTCCTTTTTAGGTCGTCGTTATTTTCTGCCAATAGTACAAGGCCATCCGTTTAGATAAACTGTTTAATGATTACTGCTTCTAATCTTCTTACTCCAACTCTAACTCCTCTCGCTGTTGCACTACACGTTCTTGCCACATCGTTCATCAATGTAGTGAAAAGGAGGGAATTTAGTATTCCGCCCTCCCTCACCCCTTTGGTTATAACAAACTGCTTTGTACATTTATTTTAGAATCTAACATAGTTCCTTGTTTCCGCATATATACATTTACCGCCTCTATCAAATGCCTGTCGACATTACTTTGTTCCAAAATTCTTCATATTTGTGATCTTGGTGCGCTGTCAAATGTTTTTTCCAAGTCTAAGAAGCACATATATAACTGCCCTTCACGCACCAGTACTAATTCGGTAAGTTGTCTTAAGTGGAAAATTAGATCTTTTATTCCTCTGAAAGAAGTCGAATGGGGTAAAATCTTGAGCCCATTCCATTTTTCCCAAACAAATTGTCAATACCGTTGTTGCTTCTAGAGAGATATCACACTGTTCCATACATTTTCAAATTACACCCTGCATATTTAGTTGTAGTAAAGAGGCGTTTCCTATGTTTTCTTTGTTCCTTTTGAACTGCATGTACTTATTTTTTTTTTTTTCTTTAACGTTATGTTTGTTGGGCGGCCGTGGGTTGGAGGTTAGCACGTTAGACTTCTAAGCTGAAGGTCCTGGGTTCAATTCCCAATACGAAACATCGGATT
>JABXWE010044785.1:0-12639 GCA_014611495.1 Limonius californicus | reverse complement strand
GGGGGGGGGGGTCGGTGTGGTCCGCCATCTTGGATTAAAGGCACGAAATCTTCGTTGTATGCTGTTTTCACTGTCACTGTCAGAAGGCGTAGAACTCGGAGATAACAAAATCAATGTTGTTGGATGGGGGGTATTTTCTACATAAAGTTGTATGGCACTGTAATGATTCTTTCGGGTCAATTTGTGAGAAGTACGTTCAATATGTGCCAAATCACTACGATTCAAATGCAGTCGTTGATTTCGATGGATATCCATCTGATGATGACACGAAAAATACGAAGAGGGCAGAAAGACTTCGTCGAACGAAGAAGCAGATGTCTGCGGAAGTTTTTTTCGATGAGACAATCACGGTTCAAGTTTCTCAAGAACGATTTTTGGCCAATGAAAAAAATAAAGCCCGTCTGATTTCAAGGCTGAAGAAGATGCTGATGTCTTGATTGTCAATACAGCGATTTCCTTCTGCTCATCATTCGACGCTGTGTTTATCGTTGGTGAAGACGTCGATCTTTTAGTTCTGCTGACAGCATTAGGATCATCCAAAACCAACATCTACCTTCGCAAACCGGGGAGTGGCAAAATTGCTGATAGAGTGTATGCTGCGAATAGTTTGAAAGTGAAAGAAGCAGCCAAAAACATCCGGTTTTTACATGCGGTTAGCGGCTATGACACGACATCATCCCTCTTCAACCAAAAAAAAACAATTTTTTTCGCTTGTCCAAAAAAAACAAAGGACTCAATGCCGTCATTGGCATCTTTAAAGATCAGAATGCCAAACCAGGAGACATCGCAGACGCTGGAGCATGCCTTCTCGTTGCTTTGTATGGTGGCAACATGGAAGAAGAAACCTTGGAAGAACTCCGCTACCAACGTTTCGCAACATCGACAATAAAAATCAAATTCAATCTAGCTTTTTTACCACCAACGACAGACGCTGCACGGTACCATGCGTTTAGGACCTACCACCAAGTCCAAAGTGGTGCGGAGTCCAAAAAAATCCATCTAGCTAGGGCTGGAAACTCGGTACCAATGAGCTCAGTTCAGTACCAATGTCAGAGAAGCCTGCCCCAGATACCTTATTAAACGTCGTTTCATGTAATTGCAAAAATGGATGCGGTGGAGCATGTGGCTGCAGGAAAGGTGGGTTGAAGTGCTCTGTTATATGCGGATTCTGCAATGATTAGTCATGCGAGAATGCACCAGAGGTCATCATCGAGAGCGACGACGAAGATATGGCAATGCCGTGGATGGAAGCCCAGATTCTTAGTGCAGAAAATGGGTTAGAGGATTACACTAACGACGACAATTCTGAAGACATCAACATACACCGACCCGGACCATAAAAAAAAAAGAAATAATATAAACATACTCGATGACACTCACTCAATTGCAAAAGAAGAACATCTGTGGATTAGGCCTACTGGGGATACCACAATTAAAAAAACGCGCTGTTTGCTCTACCTCGTCGTGGTGTGGAAATGAGTTGACTTTGAATTCACCAAATTATGTGAAGAATAGCTCCAAATGATTTCCTAAAATGAGAAAAACGAGGAGTTGGACGATTTTTTGCAAGAATGTTCACGTTTCCGCTGCTGTAACTCGTTACACATCAGACTTACAAAAAAAGTGTTGATACAAAATATGTAGAGAATTTAGTCTTCTTCAAATTTCTATTAGACATTTTTGTTGTAGGATCAACCGTTGAGGAATTATTTTTAAAAAACCAATTTTTGTACCTTTAATCCAAGATAACGCTAGGTGTTAAAATAAAACATTAAATCTGCTTAATCTGTTACAAGAAACAAGTATATTATAAGGTAGTAGTCGGCGTCATGTAGACTAATTTAAAATTTTCAAATAGTATCATAACGACGTATAGATGAAAAATAAAATGGCGTAAAAAGATTGCTAAATGAGGCTGTGGAGGATTAAAGTGGGTGATTTCCCAACAGTTTTATTTGGAAGGTGAGAAAATAGGAAATGGTTTTGTGAAGTAAAGTAAATCGAGAAATAATAAAATATTAATTTAACAGAACAGATACCACATCACTCCAGAACACGTCAATACGTAAGTGAGATGTCATCACGACTGCGTAGACTGATTGATCCAACGACCAGACCTTGGACTGATCCGTTTTGGTGGAATCTTGTAGGTAAAGTTGGAAGGTTTAATTTTGTGAGAGGGTATTTTGGAAAAAGGGCACTGTATGCTACATATTTATAAAAATAACTATAAAACTGAGTAAATGCAACATATTGGTGGTACTGAGGATGGGTAAATCGGCCACAAGGGATTAGAAAAATTATTAATAATCATTTCAGTCTCAAATAGCCTTTAGAGTGAAGAGCAAGAATTTTTTTAAATTTGAGGTGTTGTCGTGCTCTGTTTTCCTCACAACAACATGTTATTCTGTAATTAATATAATTCTTTTACTAATAGCCAATTTTCTTAGACCAATCGACGAAATCTAAGATCAATATACTAGTATTTTAATAATAATAATAATGGTCACAATTTCAACAGGATTTATTTATTTTTTGTGTTTTATACGTATTATAATACATTGTAAACATTTGTAGCTAGGGCAACAACTCAGGTCTTCTCTTCCAAAACATCCAATAGCGGAGAATTTATGGGCTCAATTTGTTAATTCATTAAATGTGTATTTGTTAAAGTGTGTTTGTGAATTTGATATTTGATATCAATGAATGATTGTGTTCTAATAAGTGTTTGGTGTAGTTAGAGTTTTTTGGGTGTTTGTATTTGTATGAGCGTATGTGTTCTTTGTATCTGGTATCAAAATTTCTAATGGTTTGACCTATGTATACATAATTATACTGTGAACAGTTTAATTTGTAAATACCTAATTTTAACCAATCGAATCAACTTGGCATCTCGGTTATTCTAAATAAAGAAGGATTTTTTTGAGCTCATTATAATAATTATAATAGTTCATCCTGTATGTATGTCTATGTACACATATTTATATAACAATGCATAAAGTAAATAAAACAAAAACATAGTTTCTTGTCAATGCTATTATGCATGCGAATACTCAAATGCGGTTTATATAATTTACGAATAGGGTTTGGCGGTAAACATCTATAATGAATTATATTATACAGGGTGTTAATGATTTTGCAGGGACAAACTTCTAGGGCTTAAAGTATGCGTGAAAACAATCGTTTTTGTTAATAAATGTATAGTCAAAAGTGTTTCCTTTCGGGGATAGAGCTTCTCAAAGATTGTTTAAGAAGCGCCTAAATATAGGCAACTCAATTTACTACCTACTATTTGTTTCCATAACTACGGAAATTAATACAGAATAAATAAAGCCCTCTTTCCCACTTTCATATTCAAATTCCGTCGTTCTTCTTCTTCTTCTTCTTCTTTTAATCTTCTTAAGTTTGTTTGTAATATCTCTTTCTCCGTGGTTATAGTTCTAGTTGGACCTGAGTCTTTCCAATCATCCTTTTCTGGTCATCTGTACCTCTGGTTGCTCTGCGCCAGTGTCTCACATGTACTAATTCCATGGCATCTGCTGTTGCCTCTCCATTGTCGCCGCGGTGTCCCTATCGTTTCTTCAAAACGTTTATAACATCGCGAGCTTATGAAGATTTTCCATTTAACATTAAGGCCCTGCCATTGTCGTGTATCTTTCATGTTTCACCCATGGTTTATATACACCGTACACCCACCAACGCTTCAGCAAAGAAACATCCAAGCTGCGTGTCGGCTTCTTGTTGCCGAGCGACTCGACAGGTCAGTTTTGAAGCAACATTCAAGCTGTGTGTGCGGTGGTATATTGCAATCACATCGTCGTCTTCACTTGATGACATTGTTCACTGAATTGAATGTAGAAAACACGTTGCTTTGGTGGGATAACTCTATGTCGGCTGCTTGTGTCATGCCGAAATCGTGTCGTTGTCGCGTCGCTGTAGCGCAGCTTCGGTGGGACAAGGGCCTAAGTCTTCCTCTTCTGATTTTCCCAAAAGTTTATTTCGCCATCTGTGTTGTGGCATTCGGTTTACAAACCGTACCACTTTAAGGCCTTATTTTCTTATAATTTTGTAATAAGAAAGTAACTTTAAATATATTAAAGTTGAGAAAAGTAATGTAAATTTAAAAATCAAATGCAGAGCATATTAGGGTGACATTGAAAATTATAATATTTGGAGTATACAAACTGTTCTTAAATTTAGGGCGAATTAATTTGGTCAGATATTATTAATACTAGAAAAAATATGTTTCAGTAAAAATGATTCAGTGTGAAATGGTGAGTAACTTGCGAGTACAAAATGTGCAGTTTTAATAGAACGAACGTTATATTATTATTGTAAGGAATATGCTGTATGTTTTACACAAATTTAATTGTACGGTACTTGCTGTTTAATAAATGATAATATAATTATGCTCCTAAAAATAAACGAAATATTTGCATTGAACTAACGGATGTAACAATGGTAATAAAATATCTAAAAATAAAGTTATCACTGGATAGTTAGGAACGATATTTTAAATGTAAACATTTCCGGTATTATTAACTTTATACCTACATTTGTAGCGCAGTTTTTAAAAAGTTAAACGGGAAGTAACCGATCTCTTGTTGTTTACCTACAATTCTCGCTCTCAAAATTGTATACCTTCTACTCAAACATGCTTTGAATTAAAACGACTCTCTGCACAAATAGCTTTCATTAAATTGACAGAAAATTCGAATTAGCCATTTTGCCTTGTAACAAGTAGGTAAGCTACACCTCTCACATGTGCATGAAATGCATAGTTAACTTCTCTTTTTAGCTATAAAAAATATATATTTTTTACAGTAAGAGTTCTTTGGACAGGCAAATGTCAGCTACTGTTTCGTTAAAAATTAACAAACATTTGTACAAAGTTGTTGATTTATATAGATGCTTGTGGTAATAACAATTAGTTTCAATAATTCTAATAGCGAGAAAACGAATATGATGTTGATTTTAGGAAAATGCAGAGGAGCGGTGGACTTACCAGTACGACGATATGCACAGAGATACCCGGATAGACCGATAATGTCTTTAGGCATTTAGAAAGGAATTTGCGGTAATATGGACAATTTTCCAAGCCAAAGGTGAGACGATAGAAGCTAACGCGGCAGTCATCGAACAAGTAACTGGTAATCCCCATATAAGCCAACGAGCAGTTGCAAGAACTGTAAGCTTTAGCCAAAGTTCAGTATTTACAATTAAAAAGCAAATCGGTTTCATCCTTATCACGTCAGCTCAGTGCAACACCTTACTGGGGATGATCACCCACATGAAGCGCTGAAACGGCAGTAATCGAACAAGTAATTGGTAATCCCCATATAAGTCAATGAGCAGCTGAAAGAACTGTAGGCTTTAGCTAAAATTTAGTATTTAACATTTAAAAAGCAAACCGGTTTCATCCTTACCACATCACCTTAGTGCAATATTTTACTGAGGATGATCACCCACATGAAGCCCTGAGCGGCAGTAATCGAACAAATAACTGGTAATCCCCATTAAGTCATCGATTAGTTGCAAGCACTGCAGGCTTTAGCCATACTTCAGTATTTAGCATTTTAAATATTCATCTTTACCAAGTTACCTTAGCGCAACACCTTACCGAGGGTGACACCGAGCAGTTGCAAGAACTGTAGGCTTCAGCCAAAGTTCAGTATCATTTTTTACGAAATTAAGTTACTACTGATCCGCTATTTTTAAAAAATATTCTATTTTCTGACAGAGTGACGTTTAGTAACAAGGGATGCGTAAATAGACACAATTGCCAATTCTCTTCATAAGATAACCCACATTAGATTCGGCAAGCACACTTTCAAAGAATGTTTATTACAAATGTGTGGTGTGGTATCATTGACAATGCTATCCTTAGTCTCCACTTCTTTGTAGAAATGGGAATTTGCATTTTTTAGAAAATGATTTGCCTCTAATTTTAGAAGACATTCCTCGTTATGCTAGACAGCGTATGTGGTTTCAAAATGACGGACCACCTGCCCATTTCCATAGAATTCTAAGAAACTACCAGGATGAAACTTTCCATAACAGATTAATTGCAAGAGATGCAATTTTATTCATCCTTGGTCTCCACGTTGTGTATATTATAAGAAATAAATATTGTAAATATACCTACTGCAGAACTGTCTATTATTTATTAGTAAATAGTTTCATTGTAGGTTCTTAGTACATCTACCGTAACTACTTTGATTTTTATTTATTTAAACAATGTAAAGTTTACTAAGAAACCTACGGAATCCAAACAGCTGTAATGTGTGTAGCCTACCTACCTATTACTAGATAAAGTAATCACCCTGTATATTTACTTTAAGATGTGCCTGGCGCAAATTTTAACACACCCCCTTGTATATCCACACCCCCAGGCAGTTGCATTCATACGTGAGTGTTTTATGTATTTAGGGAACTTTCAGAAGGCGTAAGATAATAAGGCATTTAGTTGAAACCAATAAGAATTTGGGATCTCCCAAGGCTCTCAGTTTCAAACAGATGTGTAAAAGAAACTGTAGATTGAGAAATGAGATTTATAAAGCATACCAAATAAAACAAATTATTGCAAATTGCTTACTTTTTTTATAATTGTAATTGAATTGAATTTAATTTCTTGATAACGCTTGGTGTGTATGGTAGAAGTTTAACGGCCGCAGGTACAAAAATATAAAAACATGAAGCAGGATATATGCACAATTAAGTTTTTTGCCTTTACTTACATTTTCATCAAATTTCTGCCCACACCTCAACATATCCATAGGAAAATAAAATGCAAAGTTATTCAAATGAACTAAACAACATGCTAGTAACTCCGGTGTCGCCTTTAAACAATTCAGAATTCTTAATGACCTGTTTAAAGCAATTAAGACATAAAAGTTAGTTAAAAGGCATTTAATATTAACACTTCATTAAAATTAGGTACTCAATTAGATTGTTACACTCCTGTCTAAATTAGAACTCTGGTTTTTTAAATTCCGAAGTAATTAATCAAGTTCTCTTTTTAATTTGATACGATTTTTCACATTTTTTTCAAACGATACTTATAATCAGATTGCAGAAAAACACCTTCAGAAACCGTTGCAGTGTAGTGTTAACGTTTGCAATTAATAAATTGAATGGCTGAAAGTCTTACAAAACAGGTCATAACGTATTCCATCAATTTTTCATCACCTCCGAATCATAATGCAATCAGTTGCCATTATTTCCAGTTACATTTTAAATTGTATTTTAAATTGGTGTTAAATAAAAATAGCAATCCAATTTACACCTGTATATGTATAACTAATCTCGTTAACCTCCCATCTCGGCACCATAATAAAACATAAAGCAAACATAATTGCGCTGTATATAAACGAACCGTAAATAAGTCCGTGATCAATTTTAATCCTCCAACGAAATTTATTCATACCATAAATTATTGTATTTGCAAATCTATATGCGCCTTAATTAAATTTTTCCCATTTATTCCTCTCAACCATCGATAAGCAAAGGTATTTTGTTTAATAAACAACCTGCAGTTACCCCATATGTTTGTTTGAAGTAAGGCAGTTGGGTAAATTATAAAAAGTGGAGCAAACTAACCGGACACGTATGGACAGCAACTCGAAACATAGATAAATATGCAGAAATATTAGTAAAATTTCAGATGAGTGATGAAATTTAGCCCATATTTGAAAATGCAAAAGAATTAGAAAATTTAACAAATAGGATTATTTTTATTATTGTCTTAATTTGCTATTCGTTTTTGAAGTAGTAGTGGAGAACAAAAACAAATAAAACACGGGAGCAAGTGGGAATAACCTTCTCTATTACAAAATCACTAGAAACAAAGGCCCTAAAGTGGCAAGGTCGCGGTAACCGATTACCAGGGCAGATATGGCCGAAGCAAATTTTGGAATGGTCACCCTGATCGAAAAGAAGAAGAGGAAGACCTAATGCTAAATGGAAAACGTTTATTAAACAAGCGATGTTAGAAAGTCTTAAGTGAAGGGAATTAGGAAAATGTAACCTTATGCAAAGAAAAAACAACCAACTAACTATCTAAATGAAAAAAACGTCTAAGAAGTAGTAGATATTGCAACGATTTGATTCACTGCAAGACTATACCAGGGTAGTTTCTCATTTATTAACCCTGATATAGAATCAAATAACGTAGATATTTGAAATAATTTTATTTCTCAACATAATCCCCTAGAAGGTTAATACACTTAGTATAACGATGACGCAGAGCTTAAATGCCTTTAGAAAAAAATTTTTGTCCCGCACTGCAAATTATTCATTTACACCAGCCATCACCTCTTAATCGTCCGAAATATGGGGTTTCTTAATTTGGGGAACAGGTGAAAGTTATTGGGGCCAGATCTGGCGAATGTGGGGGCTGTACTAAAATTTAAAATACAGCTTTGTGGATGGTAGCCATACAAACGCAGCTCTTGTGAGCGGGAGCGTTGTTTTGGTAGAACCGAACACCGCGTTTCAATTTCCAAACTTTTTTGCCTTATAGCCTTACGAACTTTTGGTATGGTTTTGCGTAATAGTCTCCCATTATTGTGTGACCACGTGGTAAATAATCAACAAGAAGAACTCCCTCAAAATCGCCATTCCATACTCTGCCGTTAATTCTGGATCAAATCAAAGTGATAATCCCAGGTTTAACCTTCACTTATCTTTCTTGAATGTTATTTTATCACAACCCTTACCTCGAAATTGTGCATTTCAAAACAATCACCAGCACCATAGTAATATTAAATGTATAACTTTTATAAACAAGAACATATGCACCTGCATCTTGGCATATACTAATCTCGGTTATTAAAAATATTGAAAAAAATATTTTTAGCCAGATTGTAATAGGTAGTGCCGCAAAAACATAGAGAAATTGTAAAAGATTAACAAAAACAATTACACCTGCCCGGGAACCGAAACCGGGTTTTTCGGGTGATATCGTGTCGCTTTATATCAACCCATTTCGACAGTCGTTGCGTCATGTCACAATTTCATATAGTAGAGGTACTCCATTCCGAAGTATTTTGAATGAAGTACTTTAACTATTTGATAAATTGATTTAAACCAACCAAACTAACCTTCTAATGACTGCAAGAGCCAACAATTAGCATAAACGAATTGTCATTTAAAATGATATCGCAATGAGATTATCTGTTTTTCCGGTATGTGATTTCAGCTATGTGTACTTTTGTTTCTTTTCCGATTTTACGTTAACATTAATTTAATCTGACACACCAAATTAAATATTTAAGGAGAACTTTTAAAGTAAATGAGAGAAAATAAAGAACAATGTTTCAAGCAATGATTAAAATTAAAATTTCAGTTGTTTTTATCTATAGGCATTTTCTAAAAATTGTATAATATGTTTCAAAAAGTCACAAAAATGTTCTGATTGCGCCTATATATGGTATAATCAGTCCTAACATAATATATTTGATATTTCAATAACCGAAATGATAGATCTTAGCAGGCTCACCCTATATATAAAGCAACAAATTGTACAGCTTTCATTCCGTGTCTCGCAGCCTAATATGACATCAATTTTTATCTTTGCAGTCTTCTGCAGACTAACTGCCTTTTCTCCATATCCTTTAGTACTTCTTCTCTCCATGCTATGCATGGACGTCCACGTTTCTGCCTTTTATCTGTTGCTGTCCATTCCCATACCTTTTTCGGCAATCTTTTTCATATCCTTCTCATGTGCCCATACCACATTAGGCGTCTGTTTCCAATCTTTCAATTATCGTGCTTTCTACTTCAATGTTTCTCGGAATATCGCCATTTTGCATATGTTAAAGTCTTGATATTCAACTTCGTTCCTTGATTTCCTATACCCTATAACCTTCGTTCCAATTTTCTTTCTATCCCACATGGCGTAATATTTAGTATTTACTGCCCTTCGTCTATTACCATCTTCTGTAGTGCTTCCCTCAAATCTTTATACTCGCTACAGGCCTTCGTAATTCTACCATCTACATTTAAGATTTTTATAAGTCTGCGTTTCTTCCCTGCAACCATACACATGGTTTTGTCAAAATTTACATTCTATCTCCACTTTTCATATGTTCTAATCATCGTCTTATCATATAACTAATATCGTCTTTGCCTGCTGATATTACGATTTGGTGATCTGCAAACAGAGAGTATTGAAATGCCCATTAGAGAGCATTTGGTTTACTGAAATTTACTAATATTTAGTATTATTTAACTCGCCGGTTCTGCGAATGAAATGTGAATATCACTTGATAATACTCAAACATACTTTATCTTATCCTAGTATGGCAATCCAACTTTTCTTTTCTCATACATATAGATAAGTTACCTTTATATGTTATCGGGAATTAATATATAATTACAATACTCCTAATATATTAATTGTTTATGGGAAAATGGAAATACGTTTGTTTTACTAGAATTTAAATCAGTTTGTTATTACCTTCGAATAAATTAGTCTATGTCTGGTAGTAAAACAAACTTCCATACTTACTTTTTGAAAGAAGAATACAATAATTCGCATTTTACTGAAGTAGATGGTTCACACAAACAAGCTTTGTCCTTTCTTATTTTGGATAGATTTCCTGATTATTCACATAGACAGTTATAGCTCTCCGCATCTTCGTAACAATTTTTCCAAGTTAACACAACTTCTTGCATTCTGCAAGCCAATTTGTAGGAGTTATAGGCTTCCTGCGGAACGCAATATATTGCTAATGCATCTAGCTTTCTGCGTTTGCTGGAAGCCGATGCAAATTTACGATTTGCGTGCCATTCCCAACTAAATAACTTCCACTGTGTTTATCATCCGATAGTTTGCTATTTATGTGTAATATTATCGGAAAACAGTTAGTACCGCAGGATTTATAAAAGGCGATCTATAAGCGCAGATAATGAAAAGGAACCGAGCTAAACGAGCAGCTTTTAGCATCCATTTAAATCAGCTTCCATCGTGTATTCCTACCATTAATTTTATTGCTATCAAGCCGCTTCGCTTCATCTGGGATTATATTTGCGATAGTCGCTAATCGCACTGGAAAATGGTTAGAATGAACGAATTTCTATGGAAGCTTAATCTTCGGAAATTAGTGTTTAAAGGATTTAAGCATACTACAATAATTGGTAACTATGACCCTTCAAAGATTTTTAGAGTACTATTATTAGGGTTAGTGTGTTGTCTAATTTTTGTTGACATGCACATTGAAAATGAAACATAAAATAAAACAACAATTAATTGTATTGCTATGAATGTGGAGAATACGACAAAGACTAAATAGAACTAAGTTTAAAGTAAAGAAGAACAAATATATTAAAAAAACTATTTTGCAAAATTTGCTGGGTCTCAGTAAAGTTTATTAATTGCCTACACTATACGGGGTGCTGACTTAAAATCATTGAATTCTGGAAGCAAGCCCCAAGAGGAAGAAATAAGGTGAGAGAGATTATGACGCCTGAAAATAATTTCCTAGAAATTCTTGCAAATTAGATAAGTATAGATTGGTTACTGTTAGCCTCCCGGAACCTCAATCGAAGATGGGGGGTTCTCAAATAAAGTCGAAAGAATAAAGTAAATAACTCCTCGTCAATCACCGGTAAAAGGGCGCCACCAGCTTGAAAAAAAAACCACTAACAGTAACTCGGCTGTAAACTCAGTAAGCTGGACCTCACGTTAAATACTCACCTAATTATTCGCTACTAATTTACCAAACATAGGGTAACAATAAATAATAAGACCAATTGCAACATGGTACTTTAATGAGGCAAAAAAAAACATTAATAAATTATTCCCCAAATAACATTCACCATCAATAAGTCAATATGTGCACGAATCCTGTGTAGGTACACACTACTCGTTCAAGTCACTTAATATTGTGATAAAACAATCTGAAATAACCGAGCAAGGTAAGAATACTGCGTTTGGCAAAAAAATACAACTAGCGTTATGAGCTCTAAAAACGCCTGCAGACATTGGAAGTACTTCCATCGATCAAAGCGCCCTGTAAACACATCATACAATAACTAAAAACCCGAATAAACGCAATATTACAGCTCTCTATGACGTACCCTGTATATATTAAGTGAGATTTACGTTAATATGTACGAAATACATAACATACTAAAGTATGGAATTTATAAGCTAGACAATTGATCCATAAACACAGTAAACAATTTGAAATTAAATTATAACCCGACAAAAAGGTATATCAACCAATGAGTGATTTAAATCGACTCTGAAACTCAACGTAAAATTTAAACAATTCACTTGCGTATCTCGTTAGTTCGGCGACCTCGGAAATCTGGCTTGCCCTTCTTGACACGTGCGGCTGCTGCCAACGGTCTGCATTAATCTAGCAAATTTCTTCGGACACGCAGAATTTAGGATTTCAAAACAATAACAAGCTTTGGCGAAATCTGCCGCCCCCAATTGCTTGTCAATCGAAATTTTCGATTGACACGAAAACAAGATTAAACGACGAATATAAATCGGCCAAAGACCCACATCGACTCTCTTCAAACTAAATTAGAATACGATGTATTACAAGATGTCCTCAATATATCGAGAAAATTACTCAAGTATGGAATACTTCAACAGAGGAATCTAGATCGACGCTTAATTCAATT
>JABXWE010044784.1:0-13352 GCA_014611495.1 Limonius californicus | reverse complement strand
TTATTTTTATGAATATTTATTTAAATTAATTCAATTCAGAACTTTTTCTAAGTCAAGAACTTATGTGTCTACTATTGTACATTCATTTTAAGGAATATACCACCTTATAGATATAGGAAAATATGATTGCATAATTAAAAAATACTTTCTATTTTTTAATTTATTGTTTTACAAAATTCCGATTATTATTAGTAACTTAACACTAAATTTTAATAGTTCTTAAACAGTACTAATTTGGTCATTTTTTGTCTAACTGTTGAGGCATTTCCATGTAATTTTAAATTTAATAATTTAGAACGATGATTCATTCTGCATTTTAGAAATATTTTAATTATTTTTTCATATAAGTTGGATTTCATGAAAATCGTCAGCAAGAAACTCCTGTATAGCAGGATGTGTTAGTAGGAACAAGTTCATGTGTGTTGAAAAATAATTAATTGCTGTATTTATAAAAAAAAAACTTAATGTTTGTTTTCCTGTTCAGTATACTAACCTTTACAGGTAAACAGCGAAATTGTTTTTGAGTAAAATTAACAACTCGGCATACAATGTTAGACACATGTATTAGACCACCATGAGTTACAAAGTTAGTAAAACTTTTTTCAGTTGTACTGTACAAGCGATTTTGCTTTGAATCAATATTTGCGTATAATAATATATCAATGCAATAACTACAAGTTAACCGACTCACTAAGTTTCGAACTATATAACCAAAAATGTAATAAATAATATTTTCTTGAAAGTCAGTTAAACTCTTTTTTGTCTACAAATTCAATAAAACTCTTAATTTCATCTAGATCTTCAGTTTTATTAGATATGTCTTGCTTGTGTCTATCATCCGATCTAAATTCAAAGGCAGGAGTGCAGTGGTTTCCGAAATCGACACAATTTGCATTAACACTTGCAGTTACAGAATTTTTGAACAATAATTGTCTTAAAGACCATTTTAGTTGCTGTGAATTAGGATTATTGTTCCGCCCACCTCGTGATCTAATGCAGGAACAAAATAATTCCAGGTCATCCTGAGAGCACTTGTAATTTAAAAATATGTTAAAGGGTTTTCCTCTAAACCAAAAAGATCCTTTGCAAGACCAAGAGTGCTTTCCATTGTTAATATTTCCGACTCAACACAAACTAATTCAAAGTAATTTAAGCTTTTCGAAGCTCCCAATAAGGACACCGAATACTTGATAACAACAAAATAGCAAAATTTATAAAATGCGCTAAAATAAATTATAAAAACGAATCGTCTGTAGATTTCCGCCTACTATCTACGTGAGTAAGACAATGACAGAGATCCTACAGTATATAGTCAACTCAGTCGCTTGCGCCTGACTCACAGCTGTGCATTTGAACCTTATGCGCGTGTCCTTTCCAGTTATGTTAGTATATAGTAGTATATACAGTTCACTGTCGTTCGTCCATTAATCTTAGTATTTTTTCAATCATCCGTTTTTATTTGAAATTCGATGTTGTTTTACCTAGGCTTTCATTTACACTTTCAATTAGCGTTTGTTGCATATTTCGCCAACGACTTTGTATATTATTTTCTCCATTCTTAGTTTCCAGTTCTTGATTAATTTTTATTTCAAGTTTTTCTTTAGTTTCTGCATCTTTAAGTTTCGCTATATCTATCTTGTTCGCTCGAATTGGCTTTCTTTCCATTCTTAATTTAATATTTAGTTTGGCTATCAATAGGTTGTAAATCTCCCCCGGGGTACGTCTTTGCGCTATCTATTCTGTTTTTGTAACGTTTATTTATCAGGATAAAATCTATTTGATTTCTGACTATGGATTGTAGCGTATGTTGTGGCGCCATCCATATGTATAGTCTTCTCTCTGGTAATTTATACCACGTATTAGTTATATTCAGTTTTTCTAGTTGGCCGAATGTATCAAACGTTCTCCTTTTTCGTTTCTATCTCCAAGTCCAATATTCTAACTTTCCCAACCTTAGCATTAAAATCTATCTGCCGTGGGAGTTGAGTTTCCCTTTAGTTGTATTAGGGTTAGTCTTTCTGAGTAATGTGTATTCTGAGTCTTCTCCATTTATACTGGATACTCAAGACGCTGCATCTTGTGTGTCTGTGGATGGTTCGCGGGAGGTATTTTACTTTCTTCCTATCCGGCATATCTACCGGGCATTCCCTTATCCACCACCTGGGAAGCGCCCTTTAGGGGTCACAGGCACTCCCTTAGGGGGGTAACTTCCTTACAACGAACTAAACCGAAGTCTTTTGATACTTGAGCCGACGTAAGCATAGCCTATTATGTAATGACGTTGCTTGCAGACTTTTCTTACTGTTTTGTTTATATGAAAATGTTCACGGGTATTTGGAGTAGAAAATCGAAATTCTTATGTTAGTTTCTACTGAATGTAATACATACATAGAGCTTTCTGTTCGGTATAGTTCTGTTAAATTATACTTATGTGCTATATATTCTTTAAAATGGTGCATAAGAAGTAAAAGTTTACATAAATGATATTTTTGCATCCTGTCACGAAAATTATATCAATTATAAAGCACATTTCATCCCTGCAAATAAAATATTTAACAGAAAAAGTGTTGGTACTTTTCACCTGTTACGGGGCTACTAAGTGATTCAAAATATGGTAAAATTAGAGTTTCCTATGCGGTGATAGGCGACATTTCCACTTGCGTTTGCAGACAATATAACGAAGACTGAAATAAAGTGAAATTATTATAGCAAATATATATACATCAACATATGTGTATAATATACTGAAACTGAATGTAGTGAAATTTATTTGTTTTATTACAAACTACGGTTCTTCAAGAATATAATGCACAGAACCGCCATAACAAGTTTTATCTAGTTTTATTAAAATCCGAACCACAAGACTTTGCAATTTATCTTGTGGTACTATTTTTAGAGGAAATTGCTAAACAAAGCGTGCAGCATAACACACGAGCTTCGCTACTAGTAAATCAAACCGCTTAAAACGTATCAACTACTAATAATAAGAGAAAGTATAAAATTGAAAAAGCAATTTGCTAGTTACCTTATGCAGTGCTTAAGTTAGAAGAAATCTTTTGAAAACGGAGAAAATACCCGCTGATCGTTCGTTTAAGACATTGGTAGTCTTATTCCATATGCAAACGTCATTTCACTTATGTTTAATCTCACTAGAGGTAATTATCGCAACAACAATTCCCCCTTAATTGTAAACATTAACTACATCAAATGGGTAGGTAGTGTAGTTAATCTTCCTTTAGGGTGATTCTAAACTTGTGTGAAATACTTTAACCACGTATAGCTGAGGATATTTAACCCCCAAATCAACTAGTAAATATTTATAATTGTAATTCATTACAATGATAATAACCTTTTTGTTTCTTGTCCGATTGTGATAAACTTTATTGTTTTGGAGAGCTAACACTCAAAGCTTATTTTCCGGTCGGAAAATGTGAAAAGTGGATGATCTCTGACCAAGAAGTGAAACCTTTTATTTAAAAATGTGTAAATTTAGGTATTGAAAACGAGATCGTTAACCTGAGTTTTTTTACAACTTCTGAACTAACTATCTATTTTCCAAAAATACATCTTTACCATATTTTTTGAAAATTTAATGTTTAAAGAGTTATCTAACAGAATTGCGAATAGAAATGACAATTTAAATACATACACCTAATTTAGAAATGCTTACTACAAAGTTTTCACTTCTGTGTCAAATGTTATTTACTTTTCACCCATAACTGTACATCTTTCTGTACTGGGAATTAAGCTAAGACTTTTACCTTTTCAAAACAACAAAGTTTATTAAATTCGAACAAAATATAAAACCGTTATTATCATTTTAGTGAATTGATGTAAAACAACTTTGAAGGACCTTATCTCCGTAACGGTACCGAAGTAAAGAAAATGTACTAGGATATTTGGGGGATAAATAACCTCACCTATACGTGGTTGAATTTTCTCGCACATGTTAAGAATCACCCTATATATTATTATGATGTTTTATTGAGGGATCTACATATGACCCCACATTGAAGCCACAAAAAATATTATGTTTGAAAAAAGGGAGAATGTTGCTTTACTGGCACCCGTAATAAAGATGATCTTTCATATGTAAAAAACATATTACAATATTATTACATAAGTTGTTGAAACAACACAAAGGGCAGACTTCAAACATAAACTTTAAAAGAACTCTTATCTGAAGGTTTATCATATACATTTTGGTAACTGCTGTATAACGTTTACATTTTTGCGCTGGTTAACTGCACAAGGCGAAGGACACAAGATAGTAAACATGAACTTATAAAATATTGATGCAATAAAGAAATGAATTAAATGTTATCAAATTATCTAAGTTTTTTCTTATAAAACGTTAAACAACTTTAACAATTAAATGACAAAGTTACATGAAATAAATAGTAAGGTTTAATTTAACAAAGGACTTTCAAACGGACCCACCTTTTCACTTAGAAACACTTGCTTATTTTCTTCTGGTGTTGGTAAAATTCACTACATGAAATTAGGATGGCACTCCTGCGCCCTGTAGATCTTGAACTTTAAAACGAAAGTCCATCGCTTGTTGTTTTTTCACGCAGAAAAACTTTGGACTGAGTATTCGTATTCGTATGTGTAAAATTGTTTCACAAGGTAATTAACCCAAATGTTATTTACTGCTTATTACTTCAGATGTTCAAATGTACCAATAAACTCATAAATACGTTGCACCTTTATATTTTCTTTTTAAATTATTAACCCCAAACTTGCTTCACATTTCAAATTTTTGTTGATTCCATGTTACTTATTTGTTTTAATTTATTTTAAATTAAATTAGATTGCCATTCCAGTTGCAATTCCAGAATATGATACGAATATCTCACTAATAATTACCAGGTATTAAACTCTCGTTCAACTTGTAGATGGTTCCTAACCCTGAAGTTTGTTGACGTTAAAACGTCAAACGCAGATATAAACGAAACATGTCGAAAAAAAACAACTGAAGTCTACTGATGCTACTTTGATACTCCCCCCTGAATTCTTGATTTACGACTGATTTACCGAATTTTATATATTATTATAAAGCAGAATGAAATTAACACAAATTAACCAAATCTTAAATATTTAAATAACTTTTTGAAAATATCATTTACATCAATACTGAAATTATAGTCATATTCCTTATTTAAAAAGGAAGGTTTTGACAGGTCACACAACCGATCAATTTTTTTTACAATATTCATATTCAGTTTAAACATAAATCACCTTAAATTAATAATATTACAATTAATGATTATCAAAATCATATTAAAATGGTCTTCACACCAATATCCAAATATTACTCACAAAAAACATACAATTGAAAGGTCCGTTTTCCTCCAAAATCACATGTTAGTTGACAGTTGCCGAATATAATTCACAAATCTCATATCTTATTGTTATCCAGATGAAAAACTCATAGTCAAGTTTGATAAATACCTGCAATTCCTTCCTTCTCACCTATCTTGCATCCACTGCAAGAAATAGACTTCCCCCAAATTTCTCTATTTTCTTCGATCTCGTGCTTGCTATTGCCAGTTCGTTGTTATTCGTTTAATGTCATCGCTGTATCTTGTCGGTGATCTTCCGGGGTTTCTCTTGTTTTCATAGGGCTTCAAATTCAATATTCTTTTGGATCATCAGTTATATGTTTAAGACGTGCAATATGGCCAGTTATTCTTTCGATAACATCCGTTACCTTTGTTGTTTCTCTTATCCACTTATTTGGTTTTTTATAACTTAACGTTATATTTAACATGGCACGTTCCATTGCTCTTTGGGCTACCCTAAGTCGTTGTACGTTTTTACAAGTTAGAATCGTAGTTACCTCCCCATAAGTGAAAACAGGCAGTATGTATTGGTCAAAAATTTTTCTTTTAAAGCATATTGGAATATCACTTTTAAATACATGTTTGAGCTTACCAAAAGCTACCCATCCCATACATTCGTTTTTGAACTTTACCCGTCTAATACCTTCATACAATTATTACGACTACGAACAAACAAAATGAAACAGAATTCAAAGACTAGACACCAGATAAACCCAAACAAAATCAACGGGATGACAAACACTAATTGAGCATGACCTTTACTTGGTTTTAGCAACTTATTTTTCCGGTTTAAAGCATAAAATAGCTTTAAGTTATCTAAATAAGTTAATTTTCTATTCGATTATCTAAATCAAGGTTCATATAACACAGCAATATGTATGTATATACTATTAAGGGTTAGTGAGCAGCAGTGTATTTTGGTTAGTATTATCCATTAATATTGTTTAATAGCGATGATTTCCTTCAAGGACTAAACGAGAATTTATTGACGTGGGCACTTTTGCTGTTTTTGGTAGGTAACTAATTATTTATTTATATGCACTGAAGTAATCTTTTTTGTCATTTAGCTCTATTCATTACAGTTATTAATTCTATGGAAATAGAATTAATATTAGAAGCTATGAGTTATGTATTAAACAATTTATTTTTGAAATGTAGGTCACGAAGAAGGAATTCTAATTTACATAAGGACTATCTTTAATTAAATTGAACTTACATCTATGAAATGAACGACGGACGAGTGTAAAATGTCTAGAAACATTTATTTTCATGTTTAAAACGCAGTGTAGGAATGGCGTTATTGAAAGATATTCTTACTGCTATTTGTCCAACTATTCTCTTTAGTGGGATTGTTGGGGTAGCTTCGTTTAGAATCACAGGTCGTGCTCACTTAAAAAAGATTCAATATATGAAGGCTTACGACGCAATAATTTGCTGTTTGCAACTTACGAGTATAATAGTGATGTTGTGCTTTATCGGATATCATGCAACTATATTTGAATTGAAGTCGACTTTTTCTAAATTTCTTTGCATCTTCTATATGTCAACAATGTTTATAGTTCCAAGCTGTAATGCAATCAGAAATAAAATTTACATGTGCAAGATCATACGTTTATTGGAAATGCTATATCAGATCGACAGAAATCTATTAATCATGGGTGTCAAACTTGACTACAACAAGTTACGGTTGATTGCTATTTTAAACGCTGCGAGAGAGATCTGCGGATTTTTGGTATATTTGGTGTTATTTTTAAATACACCTACCACTAATTTTTTGCACTTGTGCGCAGTATGCCACACCATTAATTTTTATAATTCATTATGTCAAGCTGCAGTTTCTAGCCAAGTTTCAATGCTGATCGACACCCACGGCGAAATATTTGCTCGCATAAGTGACTGTCTCAATATGGTAGTACCTTTTTGTAAATATAGCAAATATAACGAAAAAGTGACAAAAAGTTGTTCATGGTTTATTTTTAAAATGGCAAAAATATATCAACTCACTTGTGATTCTGCTATGTTGACCAACAAAATATATTCTTCGCATCTTCTATTCGTGTTTATGGCATATTTTTGTATTTTAACATTACATTTTTACGCACTGGCAACTAAGTTATATAAGGACACCGTTTTTCTTTCTACGGAAATTTGTATTTTTTGGATCCTACACTGTTCCGTGAAGATTGGTACATACATTTCAAAAGTACATTGGTGTGCGTTCAGTGTAAGTATCTTCATTTATTGCTATCACCATGCCTTTTGTTTTAAACTTTGAATTCTGGGGCGGGGTACAAATGTACTCCGGAGATAGTATTTTGAACATTGTTTTTAAGCCATTAAACCTAATGACTTCGCAGTTTTATTTATCGTTATTGTTAGTTTTGCAAACAATATGCCGTATTTATAAGGCAATTGCGTTCTTGCATATCCGCACAATAACAATAGTAAATGCCTCAGGTACATTTTTACCCCAGGCCGTAATCCAACTTATATTTTTGATGGCACCAAAACTTCGTGCCATACGTGTTCCAGGCTAGTGTTTTCTTAGCACGTGGGAGATTTTATTTTGTACGCTAATTCGCTAGTGTGAAACAAGAAAGGCCGAAAAACTAAGCAATTTTCTACAAAATGTAATGATTTCACTTTTTAGAGCACTCTAAAACAAATTGTGCGTAATCAATGCGTAGATGCTGATTCAGATTATTAGATTTTTTACTGTTCAGTTTTTTTCTATTTTGTTAATATTAGCTTAAGTTTGTTTTATTTTAATTATTAGGAATAAACGAAGAATAATTCGCTGAAAAAGTGTTTTGTGTATATTTTGGTGTAGTGTATAAATTCCGTAATCGGTGTAATTTGTTGAACACCGGAATCCAAATGTTTTAATCCAATAATGTTAAACGCAAAAAGAATATTTTAGTTTTTCATAATTCGTAGATATTTATAATATTTGTAGAAAATTATTATCAATAAAAAGTTATTTTTGCTAAAATAGATGTAGATGAACTTAGTGATATAAAGTATGCTTAACTTTGACATAATAAGAGCAATGTCCATTTGAATAGTTGCAGAAGTTTCCACCTGGTAACTTGATCAATTTAAACATTCCTAAAAATTTTCTAGAGAGGGGATTCCCCAAAGATACGTTTTTACCTAGAAGTCCATTAATGCTCATACTTAATAAACTGTGCTGGAAAAATAAATGTTTTCGAAACTACAAAATTAGTTATGATGAACTCAAAAAGTTCATACGTAGTGGCATGCAGTCTAAGCATTTAAAAATAGAAAGATATTCTGTTACATACTGACAGACGATTGTCTCTGAGATCGTCTAAGAATTTGTTTAATTCCTATTTAATGTTCCTTTACTTAAACCTCATTAATCTGACTTTATTTATACAAATACAAGTTTTATATTTTAATGGACTTGCTTGTGGGGTCTCCTACGAGCCAGACTTGTTTGACGCGAGCGGCCGAGATTAGAAAGCTTTGGCATAATAAAGCTCGATATACGATTTAAAACGATCTACAACAACAAAGCAGTTACCTAATTACGTAGATCAGATCAAGGTAGTTCGTCAGGCAGTTTCTAAAAACAAAGTGAACAGTGAACAGTGGAAAAACAAGTAAAATTTCGTTCGGGAATAATTACTTAGGGCAATAATAAATTCAGGGAACGCGAGTTTTTAACCGCGCTAAGGGGATTTCAAAAATAACAAAAAAAGCACACCAACTTACAAAATTACAGTGTTCCAACGGAATTGGCATAATTACGGCATTAATTTCATTTCATAATTAATAGGAGGGCCCGTGCCGAACGCTTGCTTGCAGCTGCGCTTGCTTGCATCTCATTGCTTGCTCGTGGTAAATTCTGTGGAATTAAAAACACACAATTAGAGCTATTAGATCCGGTCAGATTAGATTAGACGGAATATATTATAATAGGAAATAATTGCTCAAGTCCTTTCAAGGGGTGATTTACGGTAAAATATAGCGGGCAGTTGAATGTTTTGAAACGGCGAAGTGAGGGTTTTTTCAGGCGTTCGGAGTCAGCGATGTCACACGTGTTGTTCTAAAAATAGCTTAATAGGTACAGTCAGTTTAAAAATTTCGGTGGATTTCGGGCAGCGGCAGCCGGAAACCAGGAACTATTAGCAGGCTCTATATCTTCGTGGGACCACTTAAATAAACTTACATAAATTTATATTAATAAGGTATTTCCAAAATACATAAAAATAAATAAATAGGTCAGCTAGGTAGGCGGTTCAAACAACATTAGTAAACGTATCTAAATAGCTGAGTTAATAGTTACCCAATTCTTTCCGGTATTGCCAGGAAGTTTAAAAGTTTAGGGTTCCGAGAAACGCACTTGGGTAGAGAGCGCGGACCTGATCCTCCGGGCCCAGACCACGGGTTCGAGAACGCCACTGTTCGAAGTTTCTACTCCAGGCAAAGTTGGCAAAAGAACTAGACAGCATGTCGATTTTTCCCTAAGACAGCTTGTTCAACTATTCCGACACTAAGCATTTCTTATAATTAGGAGAACATACTGAGTTTTAGCGTGGTCAGAAAATTGCTTTAGTTTAGCGCAATAGTTCATGACGTGAAACACAGCTCAGTTAGGTGTGCTTTAATAATAACAACGGGTGAACGGGAGTGCCCGCAAAACGTGGTGAGAGCAAGTGCTGCGCGAGAATAAAAAATAAAACAATTTCGGGGGAAAAATTATAGTGCAAGTGCGTGAAAATTCACAAGGGGACGGAAGAGGGGAGGACAACTGCCGTCTTTCCAAGGTGCGACATCACAAGGGGAAAGAACCGAGACCGACACAGGCCACAAACCACAGAGGGGAACTTAGAACGCAGTTACAAGCTAAGTGTCACAGGCTTGAGCGGTCATTTGTAGTACTTTGTAGTATGTAGCAGTAGTGGGTAGCTCTAGTAGTGTAATAGAAAACTAGAAAAGGGAGGGACGCGTTTGAAACTCTCTTCTCCTTTCAGTCAGACCACTTGCATCGAAATTAACCGACTTTAATTAGTTAATTCCTTGGAAAATTGATTACTCACGTACGACTGTTCGGATTGGTCCAAATCGGACATTCTGAAGTAGAACAAAAATATTGGGGCGTTTTGGGTCTGGGGTATCGTGGCATATCGGAGAAAGTACCGAAGGGATCACTTTGGCCTCAGTCGGTTTCAATTGCATACGCAGTCTTCGATTCGATTCGATTCCGCTTACTCTCCAGAATTCTCCTTACCTTACAATTTCACAGTGATCTAGAGTGCAGATCAGGGAAGTCAAATCAGGAAACGCAATTAGTCGAGTATAGTAATATTGTTTAGACTAGAGAAACGGACAAGATCTTTCCACAGCCCCTGCACCCAGACTAGTTCCAGCGGAACTCGGGATCTATAGGATCTATTGCGGGGATAAACGGGCAGAGTTGGGAATTCAAGGGGGTGGGGGGAGGTCGCACACGGAGGGTCACCCAGCAACACCTCGCCAGCAATTTTCCACAGTAGGAGGTACACTGCCGGCCATGGAACGGGAGATAATATTTACGAACAGCCACCGACTAACAGTGCGGAAGGTCCCAGGAGATGGGAATTGCTTATTCGTCTCCATAGCAGATCAACACACGGGGGGCATGGCACCGCGGGAATGGCTCAAACGGGAAACTTTCAACTTACGGCAACAGGTCGTGTCATATATTCGAGAACATATGCAAACTTTCCAACTGCAACTGGAGGAAAATGTAAGAAACCTGGCCCCGCGCTACGACGCCCAAGCACATGACTACGATACGGTATTCCAAGTGGAAGCATACCTAGATGATCTAGGGAACGAAGGGTTCTGGGGAGGAGCGAATCCATAGCAGCCGCAGCAGAAATACTACAGGCCTCAATAGAAATCCACTACGAGGATGGTCCAACCTCCATCCACACTCCGGGAGACACCAACCAACTACTCCAAATGATAAGAATAGCGTATAGGGCTACAGGCAATGGCTCCAGAAACCATTATGACAGAATCACAGCTATAGAAGCCAGGGACCCTAGTGGCAGTAGGAACGGACCGCCCAATCTGAACATGCTCGATCACAGAATGGAGGAACAACTGGCAGCACTACCTCCCGGACGATACTAGAAGGCAGCATAGAATTACTACAGAACTCCGAAGAACCAAAAATCGCAACATGGAATGTGAGAGGGGCGAGAAAACTGAATAAGCGGCAACTAATTGACGAAGCACTCCGAACGAGAGAGGTCGCTATCGCGAGTCTGCAGGAAACATATCTAACTACTGGAGCAGCGGAAACAACCAATTACACCTGGCACCTAAGTGGGGGGAAACGAGACTCACCGAGGAGAGGAGTAGCGATACTAGTCAGAAAAGGCAGCTACAGACGAAACTTACAGGGATTCCAACCAATCACGGAAAATCTTTGCTTAGCGGCGGTGGAACTGGAGGCCCTCACCGTAAAGGTCATCGGAGTACACGTACCGTCCGACACCAGAATGGCCGGGGTAATGGCAGAACTATATGACCTCCTGAGGGACTCCACGAAGAGGGCACCTACAATACTAGCCGGCGACTTCAATGCACATATCGGCAAAGAGGACCTCACAGAAGAGGACAGGAAGCTGATTGGTCCCAAACTCCATCACCAAAGAAGTAATAACAATGGCCAAGCGCCGAAGGACCTCGCTCATTTATTCCAACTACATATACAGAACACCTGGAGCAGGTCGGACTCAGTCCGCACCACCTGGAGAAACTCAGGAAACGAAGCACAATTAGATCATCTCCTGGTCAAACGTGAAAAACACATGAAACTTTACCGCATCGGAGCGGAATGGGTAAAGGAGGTGGGAACGGACCACAAGCTAGTGACAGCGGTCCTGAAGGTGAACAAAGAGGCCACGAAAACCGCAACACCCAGAGACAGGGACATGACACCGAAAGCGAATACCAAATGGAACATCCAGTTATTGGGACACGCGGACATTAGAGAGGTATATCAACAACGGGTCCAGGGTGAAACCAGCATGCACCAGCCCAATTCGTGGAAAACAATAACGGACACACTAATCACAGCCGCACGGCAAAGCTTAAACAGACCGTCTTCACCACTGACCCCCAGAAGACGAAGGGCCTTCGCACGGCACCAACAAGCACAATTTCGTTATAACAGGACCAAGAACCCTCAGTTACAGAACGCGCTAAGGCAAGCAACTTTTAACAAACGACAGGCCCAAGCCCAACACGACGCAGAAAAGTGTGAACACTTCTTCCGGAATATCAACCAATATCCACCGGAACTCAGGTTACGACATACATACAAATATATGAAGAAAGCACGGAGAGTCAACACAACAACACGAAGAGGATCCATACCTATGCTACACTGGGAAAATGACATGAAGACATCCGGAATAACCCAGCACCAAATAACAGAAACGGACCACTGGCCACTGGGGTAGCCACCAACCACAGAGGACATCACGAAAATAATACTATCACTGAAAAGAAGTAAGGCGCCAGGAGTAGATCAGATACAAGTGGAACTGCTACAAGCTGCACCAACCACCTTTCTAGCAATAGTATGCAAAACTCGATGTTGCAATGGTTCGGGCAGAGAACACAAGTCTATAAGAAAACGAACGGGGTGAAGCAAGGATGTCCACTCTCGCCCAGACTATTCACGATGATTTTGCACAGGGTCCTCCACAACACAGCCTCACACCTGCCGATACCATCACCCATCGCAGAAACCATTAACCTGCCAAAAATTCTGGCCTATGCGAACGACCTTCTCATATTAGCGGAAGAGGAAGAGGACGCGGGGAGGCTGTTGGACAGGCCGATGATCGATTTAACAGAGGCCGGATTGGAAATAAACATCAGCAAGCGTGAAGTAATGGTGAGATCCCCAGACAAAGCAAGAATCAGAGGAGCAGCCATGGACACATTGAAAATAGGGAGCCGGGATCTAAAACAAACACA
>JABXWE010044783.1:0-19499 GCA_014611495.1 Limonius californicus | reverse complement strand
TTGTATTGGTGTCTGATAAATTGAATTTTTCACATAGGGCCAGACAAAAAGATCCAACGTTGTTAAATCACAGGACCTGGGTGGATAAGCAACTGGAGTGTTCCGACTGATTACTCTATTGCAGAAGAATTCCTGAATAAAATTCAAGTTCTCCAGAGTACAATGAACAGGCGAGCCGTCCTGCTGGAAGTACCCTTCCCGCAGCTCTTGGTCATCTAACTGATTAATAAAAGGTTCCAAAATCTCTTCGCGATACCTTAATGCATTGATTGTCCCTTGAAAGAAAATTGGTCCTACAAGTCGTCGTCGGCTAAGACCAATCCACACGCCAAGCTTTTGCGGATGACGTGGTGTTTCTCTAAACGCATATGGATTCTCCGCAGACCAAATTCTCATATTTTGGGAGTTCACAATTATACAGTAGAACCCGGTTGTCTGGACATGGTGAGAATTTTCTCAAATATACCTCTTACATCAATTTCTACTATTGAGGTGCTCTACGTATCTGCATGCTGCATGGCGTACGTAAGCACGGATTGTAACGTATTGTTAGTGCGTCACATGCAAATGAAAGAAACCGGTTTGGCCCACAATCGTTTGGGCGCAGACCCGGTTGAAGGTAAGGAAGTTTGGGCGCAAGCGTATATTATAGTCTAAAATGTTAAATATCTGTCGCAAAGAGTGATGCATTTGTTTGAGTTTTAAGTAATATATTTGTATTTATATCATCCTAGGTGTTTGGAAAAAGCATTTTTAAAAATAATTAATATATAACAGTAAAATACTTTTACTGTGATAGTAAATTTTTAACCATAAAACCTCTGTCTTTTCGTTGACTTCTAGGCAAATTGTAGTTATGTTCGGTGAAAGCGAAACTACCAAGCAATTACAACAGACGTAATGCGAGACGAAATACACTCATCGAAATTTGATTTAATAGTAATATTTATCACGCAACACATCCAATAAAACTGTTGACGGGTGGTGTTTGAAGAGACTCTACGGTGACAGTTAGCGAGTGAAGAAACGTTTATTTGGAATTGACACTTTTAATAAACTTCTAGCCTAACCGGTAGAAATATCGCAACTGCCCGTACTAGTGAAAATGGCAGTGGATACCTCTTCTTACCTTATCTTGTATGTAGAAAAGAATATTTGTGTTAAAATAAGGGCAAGTGTTTGTGAGGAAGGTCTCGTAACCTTTCATCCGTCATATAGATAGTTTTATTCGTGTAACAGTAATAACAACACCACCTTAAACTATTTATACTCAATATCCTTTAGGCCGAAACTATTAAGCTTCCAAATTAAATCAATAAAGGAATTAGCAGAATCTGACTCCAACAGGAATTATTGTAATTTCTATATAGTCAAGTAGATTGGTTTCCATGTCAGTATAGTTTTATTCCACCTATTTAGATCATTTTTTGATACACAGCTTGCGTAAGGCCACTTCTGTTTTGCTGCATATTCTAATATACCAAAAATTTTTATTTTTTCACGTATCAATTTACTAGTTTTGGTATCCTCTAAAGATATTCCTAGAATTCTTTTTCTACTGCATGTTGCGTGGTTGTTCAGGCGCTTGTGTTTCTTTTTGTCATGGTCTAGTTTGCCTCTCCAAAACACATTAGAAAGATTCAGGGGATGTCCACCTATGCGATATGACAATAATAGCCGACTTAAATTGGATTTAAATAGCAACTAACAGGAGAAGATGGCGAAAACATTTACAAGACGCGTATATCAATGATGGATGTTAAATGCTAATGAAGAAGAAGAAGAATGAAGTAGATTAGAAATAGAAAGTATGTTAAGCCGTTAGTGCAGAGTGTCTCCTAAAAGGAACGCCACTATTTAATTTATTTACAGGACCCCGTGACAGCAAACATAACCTAAATCTCGTTTGACAATTCAGGTAATGTATTAATGCTTCAACAGAAGACCCGGTTGTTTTATTAGAGTGTTGTTAATTGAATAGTGTTATATAAACAAATAGATGGACCCAACTCAGTACAGCACTAGGCGTAGCGGGTGAGTACTTTTAAAATTATTATAGCAACAAAACATTTCCATTAGTAAATTATCATGTTATGTTATTGCTAAGGAACTATATAATGGCCCGAAAGTTAACGTCGTGCCATCTATCCACGTTATGCAACATATTATCGAGTACAACAATGCATATGCATTAGAATAAAACGCAAATATGCCACTGAATGTAATAAAAGAAGAGTTGATGATGATGATGATGATTTTGAAAGAGCGAGATCTAGGACGCGGTTTTCCAAGCATCTCTAAGCACAGCAGCCATCATTGGCGTATTATACAACCTAACTAAGAATTTTGTCTATATGGGGTAAGTCCAACTGCAGTAGTGATTTTTAACGTGTCGCACATCGCGGTGGCACGGGACCTACGGCTTTACTTCTGATCAGACAGAAGGCGCCTTGTCAGATTTTTCCCCGCTAGAAAAATCTCGCCGACCTCAGCCAGGTTTGATCCCGCGTCCCTCGGATTTAAAGGCAAATGCGCTAACCACTAGACCACCGAGGCCGGCAAAAGAAGAGTTACATGTCTTTTTTGGTGGTCTGCTGCTCTCTGGATATGGAAAGTATACAAACAAGAGGCCCGAGAGGATGACGTTCTAAAGATTTTATCTGTTAGTATGTGATTGAATCGTTTTGAATCAATTTTGCAAAACCTTCGTGTAAACGACAACACTCCAAACGATAAAGAAGATAGACTCTATAAACTAAGACCTCTTATTTCTATTCTAAATAAAAATTTCAAGGGATTTGGTGGATTAGAAGAGAATTTTAGTATCAATGCGAGCATGATCCCCTACTATGGGAAACATTATGCCAAACAATACATTAACGGCAAGCCCATCAGGTTTGGATTTAAAAAATGGACGTTGTGTACTAACAAGCGATGCATGCTAGCATTTGACATATATACTGGCAAGTCAGCACAAACAGAGAAACACAATTTTGGATTAGGTGGTGAAGTAGTGCTGTCACTGATAGAGCTTGCCGGCATACTTTCGAATGAAGGCTATAAACTATTTTTGATGACTATTTTACTTCTGTAGTCCTACCAAGCCATTTTTCTGACCAAAGATATTGTGCCAGCGGAACACTCCGCGATAACCGATTGGAAAATTGTCCTTTGGAAGGTGCAATGAATAACAAGAGCTGAAAATCAAAATATTGGGGACATTTCGAGTACCGCTCTTCTGATAAGGTCACCGTGGTTCAGTGGAAAGACAATAAAATTGTGTGTCCTGGCACAAATCTTGATGGTGTTGGAACAAAAAATGTCCTCCGATATTCAAGGGATGAACAGCCAAAAATAGCTCTAACTCAAACAGCTATAATAAAGGAGTGGAGGGAGTGAAATGGTTGCAAATTAAAGAAGTCGAATCCGTCAGCGCAAGTGGTGGTGACCAATATTCGCTTACCTATTTGATGTGTCGGTTCTGAACGCCTGGCTACTGGTGCGAAAATTTCATCCCTATGACACAGTTTGTAGAAGTTTATTGATTGATTTATTTTAGGAGAAACTTGTGTCTGATTCTTTTGCACACCTACTGTGTAAAGTCTATGAAAGGTAAGAAAGCACCTCCAAAACCTATATAGCCGGTGAGATCTGATGAACGCAACTACATCGTAGATTATTGTCCAACGGACAGAAGATGTGCCACATGTGTGTTACGGGCCAATCGAGCTTTTTCGAGAATTATGGACAGAGAAAAATCGCACGTTGGCGTGCTAAGAAATTTTCGGTACGGCCAAACGCGCTTTTCTTGGACCCGCAAACAAAAACAGATGGTAAAGGGCAGCGGCTTGCTCAGAGGAGTAGGGGGGAGTTCGTAAAAATCGCTTATAGAGAACATGCTCAAAAGTTGTGTATAGGATGCGTCGAAATAAGTGGGCGCCACCTTTCAAATCCAGCTGATTACAAGGTTCTTGTGAAAGGCCAAGGACCAACAGCTACGGGAATCGGACCTACCTTTAATTGTGCCTTCACCTAGATCTTAAAGCTTGCAAAATCCTTACACAGATACTTCAAAACACAGTAATAAAAGACATGCGGAATTTTAACACACATATAATGAACTGTCAAAAATGGCACAGAACATACAAAAATATATATCAACGATAGGAAACTTTATAACGTAAAACACAAACAGTAATAATTTCGAACGTTCGCACACAACTCTACGCCGCTGGTGCCAACGCTACATTTAAATGGTTTCAATAACTGCGTAGCCCAGTTGCGCAAGTTTATAGAAATAATAGCATAAAATGAACGTCTATATATAATTAATGCAAAACGAACAGTGGCTTCAGGTCACTGTTAATATTTTTATCAATAAAACAAAAAAAAGGTCAACACGTTTGAATTTTGCAAGTTACACGGAAAGTTTCGCTTCACAAAAACACCAAACTGGAAGTTTTTACCTTGAATTTTGTAGAAAGGCACAACCTTGGCAATTTCCGGATGTAAACGATAACACCGGCGAAGACAGGAACCTTCGCTGACATGAAATGGCTGCAGAACCACGGGCGTTGGGCTTTGACGATGATCCGCCGAAAGGCGATTGTACAACTCACTGAAGAGTTGCCTTTTCCTGGGGTTGAATCACGTTATTCCTTCTTAATCCGGCAATAGCCGACGGCCTATAAAGTACCCCTTGGAACAACAGCGAGACGGAAAAACACATTACTGATACCTCTCACAAAAAAACCCGAGCCGCCCCTGCAGCACTTGACGTAATTACGGCCCCCGTACTGGCGACCGGAGTTCAACAGGATCGAAAATGAACTCTGTAAATACAGTTGCCGATGGATGGAGATTACGGGCGACCGGAGTTCAGCAGGATTGAAAATGAACTCTGTAAATACAGTTGCCGATGGATGAAGATTTCGGACAACCGGAGTCCTCAAGGATGGAAAATGGACTGACCCAAAATTTGTTTGTGACACTCGAGTTCCAGGAAGCGTTCAAGGTCTAGCGCAGAAAAACAAGAGCTTGCAGATTTTACACAAAGAACCATTGACACATTTCTCGAACTTCGAAAGACAAAACAAAATACCAAAACGGAAACCCAAAATAAGAATTTAATTTAAAATAGCGATACTAATTCCTACAAAGCGGCAAATAAATTACGGAATTCATAAAGTGTAGCGGCAAATTTTAAAATCACATAACATGTGGCAAGAGAGAGAATTTTATTTCTACGAAGTGCAATGTGGGTCGACACCCTAACCAGTATTTCTTAGCTTATCATACATGTCAGTGTCCTGTTTGCATGACGTCCCCCAAAAGAGGCGGTCCATATTTTTTTCTTAAAATAAAATAAAAATTTCTCTTTTTTAACGTTTGATATTCTTTCTTAATACTATTATTAGACCAGTGATGCAAAAATTTGGTTTTTGCTATATCCTGAAAACTTTTGCACTAAAGCAGGGGTCTCCAAACTTTTTAGCCTAAGGGTCACACTGACTCCTCAACTAAGTCCCAAGGGTCAAGACCTAGCTAGCTCATCATACCAACATACTGTAGTTTTGAATTACGCCCAAATTTTCGTACTGGGACTAGCCGGTGAGTGAGATATCTATAGCGTGGGGGTGGACTCCGCTCCGTTTGCAATTTTGGTTGGTACTTACGGGCAAGTGTCAAGGACATTTCATTGCGGCAGAGATAGCCGATGCGCGTGCTGTGCGTTACGTATTGTTACGACTACTTACGACCAAGTTAAACGTAGCTACAGTAGTACAGCACCATCTTGTAGCGAGTAGCAGAGCTAGAGCATGTTCTGGAATAGTTCTGCTACGTGATCGCTTGTCTGGAAGATTCGAGTACTTTCGAGAGTTTTCGAATATGTTCTACGCACCGAGGACGCGTAGTACAAACACGGGAGATAACCAAGAGTCGAACAGTTCCAAAGTTTGAATTGGGAGCGACAAGTGCGATCTGAAAAGTGAAATGTAGTGCGACTAGTGTGTTTTGTGACTGTAGTTTCTTAGTGAAAATACACTATGTTTAATTTAATTAAAAGTGTAAAGTGTAGAGATAAACTCAGTGCATTTAGTCTACATCAGAACAACAACAACTGCCGCAAAGAATACAATACAAAACGTACATTCAGAATTACTCCAAATTTACAGGAAGCCTACGGTAGGAAAAATATGAAACTTTGAAAGGCGAGTTGAAATGTCAACAACTGTTGTTTAAGAAAGTAAATGCTGAACAAAAAGCAGCTACTCGTGCTAGTTAATTACAGTTAAAATGTTCAATTTCATTATGTGCGTCAGTTATTGTGTTTCTTGATTGGTCGTTAAATGAAAACATCTGATTATTATTTTGCATGATTTACTTACATTGTAAATTTTACAATGTAATCAAAATAAACTATTGCGGGCCGGATATCGGATATGTTCGGCCCACTACCGCGGGCTTGATTGGTGGTGCTCGCGGGCCGGTGTTGGCCCGCGGGCCATAGTTTGGAGAGCCCTGCTGACTAATGGGTTAATTCATGTCTGTCTCTCAAAATATAATGAAAGGAACAAAGCTGCGTTAAACTGTAATGAAAAGAAGTGTTAAATTTTCTGAATTTCTACTGCTTTTTGTTTAATTTCTCTAAGGCAACTTAGGACTTTCAGGTCGACCTTCCGGTTGTTTCTATTTCTGGTTTTTGGTGTGCCGAATTTTATATCTAGTGACAACTGTGATATATAATACCTCTAAATTCGTGAACCATGTTCTAGGATTGCCGAATTGTGTGGCTGTTTACAACACGATATTTTTATTGACTCCATCGGTGTGAATTTCGAAACTAGGCGTTTTATCAGAAAGAGACGGTCGTACCAATAATATTACCTACCGTACACGTTCATTATAAATAGAAATTAGTATTATCGTCAATTAAAATTAACTGACATTCATTGCAAACAGTTATATTAATTCGTTTGTACCTTCGGTAGTAAAAACAGAGTTCTCTGCTAGCAAGAGAAACGACTACAGGTTGTAAAACAATAAAATCAACACCATCTGAAATTTAAAACAAGGCGTTTTTGCAGCTGGTATTCAAATTTCAAATAACACGCCGTATCAATGCGTTACACCTGATAAATGTTTTTGTTAGAATTTTTTGTTGTGTACACATTTGTAGCTGTTCGCGTTTTCATAAATAATTCTAGAATTTCACTTTGCTGGGTAAAATTTGAGAGATAGGAAAATTGATTCGCCGATCACCTAAAAGTCGGACGTAAATTTCTTATCGGAAATTCTTTTACCCTGAGATTTTCGTACTCAATCAGATTTGGACAAGCACTAAATTAATATTCAGGGACTCTCGGTCTTCGAAAACCCAGTTTTATTACACTTACATCTTTAAAACTGTCTAGATGTATTATTGGCGAAGCGATAAAAGCGATTGGGACTTTAGGGGCTGAAATTTAAGTACAACGGCATTTAAAGCTCAGTTTTTATTACCGATGACTTTGGTTGAAATTTAGTCCGCCGAGAGCAGATTAGGCAATTATGCAAAGAGAAAATAAGTAGAGGGGAATATATTTGCAATTTGTGCGGCAGTAAAATTCCAGCAAAAGAGGAGCTTTAAAAAATCGCCGACTTGAGCTGAGTAGGTCGCCGTTACTTTATTTTTCATTTACGGCCCCCACGAAAATTGCCATCGAGGAACGCCGAATGGCCAACCTTCAAATCATTAAAAAGGCTTAAATAGTTCAGCAATTATATGTTGCAAGAATCATATTGTTTTCCACCAATTTTAATGTTTCGCAAAATACCAAGACGTTCAAATATTCTGTATATATTTTATATTATATTAGACATTGCTATTTTTCATAAGTATGTGGCATAGGAAGAGGGGATAGAATAGCAATTAGATATATTTAGCTTACCTGAAAGGTCGTTTAGAACAGTTAATGCTTTAAAATATATAATTGCATCGGACTTTCCACGCTTGTCTTAAATCTCCAGGTTGTATATTTTCATCCCCAAGAAAATCCGATATTCTCAATTTAAAACAACTTTTGAAACAATTAATTAGTTGGTGGAATCTTTCGATAAAATGTTTAACGTAATGTTTGAGGATATACCGCAAAGGGATTAACTTTTTAAGTCCGGCGGAAGTAAGTGAGCGATAGTATTGATTTTGAGTGCGGTTTGAATCCTTGGATATCCCAAATATTATCCACAACGGAATTACTGTATTAGAACAGAGGTCGTTGGATTAAGCTTTTGCCAGTGGAAGTTAATGGTTTTAACAAGGCGAACAACAAAGCTCTTAGTCGGTTGTACAGCCGCGTCCAAAGCTACCCTACCTTATTACGTTAACTAGTGTGCGTATCTCGTATCTCATTAGTAGGAACTAATGAGCTAAGCTAAAGAGGAGGTCCTGATTGATATCAGATTACGCAGAATAAAGTGGGAGAGTCTTAACAATCCCTGTTCCAAGTCGGATTTGATTCCGGCTACGGATCTATTCAGTGCACTCTGCTGCGCCGCCTGAGATAAGCCGCTTACTCGTTGCTGCTACCAACAGATCAAGAAGAAAAAATACGAGAGGATATCAGCCGGCTGTTAGAACTTCCATTCACAATACATTGTTCTTAGAATTAAGGATACTTTAGACAATCTTCGCCCAAATCTGACATATATAAGGTTGTTGTAGTCCCGGAGAGTTTTATTTTAAGACCGGCTTAACGCCTGGAAAAAACAAACACAAATTACGTTCCGCCAACCAGCGAACAAAATAACACCAAAAATATTTTAACTGTTTTGTTTTCCTTTCTCATTCTCCGTACAGCCATCCCCACACGGCTTACTTTTTCTATACTACATTATAAAATATACAAATATGTGCATCCAATATTACAGTTCTAATGCCCAGGTAATTTTCTAAATGCTAAAAGTATTTCTAGACGCCTTTGTATTAGGTTGTAGCGGCTTTTCAAGCGATTTCAATTCGTTGCCGCTTAATATTTTAATTAACAAACATAATTTGGCTAGTCTAAAGCCTTGCGATCGAGGTGATAGCTAATCTTTCGGCCGTAATTCACTTTTTAGGTGTGTTTTTCAATGGCTTCTTTATTAGACTCTCTTTTGGGAGAGCTGAATTTTTTGCACAGCATCGATTTGAGCTGATATTGGCGTTCACAAGAGCAATAAGTAGATTTTTGGGTATTTTTAATTATATTTTAGTATATGAGTTTCATTAATGTCGATAAAAATAGAGATGTGTATTTAATTAGGAGTTTACTTAACACGATGAAGCGGAAAAACGTTGAAACCAAAAACGATTCGCACTGAACTTTAGTTTGTTATATTGTAGTTTAAAAAATGTTAAATATAAAGATTCAATTTTAATGAATAAATAATAAAATCTATGTTATTCATTTTTAAAACTACAAAATAACATTTCTGGTCTGTATGCTGTATCTATATATTCCTAAGTAAAGTTCGGTATGGTTCGTATAGTTTCAACTCTACATATGCCAGTTTTTTCCATGCGTTTTTATTCCAAAGCTATATAATCCTTACCTCTCATTCATTCATACTACCGTTCCTCTCCCCCGGAACCGCTTTCGCATTACTTCAGGGGGGTGCGGGCGTCCCTTACACATTAACCATTCATGCAACATGCACCCTAAACTTAACTAAGCGAAATGCGGTCGCCCCAGCTGGGATTATATAATCCTTACCTGATAGATATTCCACATTTCAAACAACCAAGAAAAATGCTGAGAAAAATTTAACAAGTAAGTTTGCTGAACACCGGCTTCTCCTCTACGTGTTTCTCCTCAGCGCTGAGGTACCAACAATGAGGACCTATAGTTGAACGACAGGTATTCTAGGTTTTGACATTACGACCCCATGGTACATAGTTTTATACGTTGCCGTGGTAATGCTGGGGGATTGAACCCAATGTAATCATAATCGAAGGATAGTCTAGAAAGCACTACCACCACACTTATTGTTATGAGAGCCGTAAAACCATACTAAAATAAATACTAGTATTTATGGTACAATAACAGACGTTTATATTCAGAATTCAAAACGATTTGTGATTATTACAATTTTTAGACTTCTTTATATTTAGGCAAAAATAAATTTACTATAAATACTTGTAGAAACGGGTTCTATCCTATTTCAGTGACTTGAATTTAAATTATGTGGCATAAATTCTATCCTTTCCTATTCCATACATTGTCGATTTAATTTTAAACCTGAATTTCTCAAGGCATAAAGAAGGCTGTTTATTTCAAGGTTGAACTACGACTACCTTATAATTTTGTGATCTGTGTAACAAATTTTGTACATAAATTACTATAAGCTTTGGTAAACCTTTTAGCACCACGACTTCAATTGTTGACTTGGCGAAGGATTTATCTCCAGAGGTCTTCCTCAGCCAAGTTAATTTGGTTAGTCCAAGTTCCTACTGAAGACGGCAGCTTAGTTGCCGAAATACGTATTTAGGTGTTCTAAATATCGTGGTGGTAAGGAGTTTCCAAAGTTTATATACTTAAACCACGGTCCCAAGCAATTCTACGTAAATCACTGGTAAAAATGATTATCTTTTATCTCAGCGAATTCTGGTATCTTCTAATATTTGCTTATATTTGTTATTGTCTAGTATGTGCAAGAAACTGTTCCGTCAACTAACTGTTTGTTTATTAGTTTCAAGATTTTACTATTTTCGGTATGAGGTTTTATCAGTTTATTCATTTATTAATAATAATTTTAGCTTAACAATGAGATCGTTGAGGTCAATTACTTTTTATTTCCTATTGCTATTCACAAATAAATGAGATGTGCCAAATACAAATTATGTGATAAGGAAATATAATTAACTGCTAACAAATCACGTAATACTTTTTTTTACTAGAACATCTTCGCAGAGTGGTTTGTTTGAGAATGAACATAAATATGTAATAAGGGAATGGTTTAACTTTAGTGAAAATTGTGTTGATCTGCTTCATGCAAATACTAACGCATACTAATATGCGCCTTAGGTGGTGAACCTAGTTAGGTATGAGTTCTATTACATTATTACAACCTGTTTAATTAAATATGAAATAACTACACTGTTAAACACACATTTTGTGACATGGAAATTTTTAGCTGTTTCTGATGTATTTCGGCACCCTAAAAACGAATTTAAAAACAGAATCTGTCTATCACCCACGAATTTGTAGTAACAAGCATTTATATTTTGCAAGTATGCAACATATGCATATTGCGCCACTTTGTGTAATATATCAGCAGTGACGAATATACTGTGAAGACAAGTTCATTCCTGTCTATTACATGCAAGAAGTACGTACTAAATCAGATATTCTGCTTTAGTAGGCATTTACCGGCGTATGAAGTTACTGCATTTCCTATGTAGTGCCGCGAAACGTCGTTACTAACGTGTTGTGTTCTACATACTTGATTTATGTTTATTACTGTACTGTGATTGACTGTGAGTTAACAAGTAAATACAATGCCTAGGCAGTGTGTAAATAACGTCAACAGTTTTTATTATGTGTTTTGGGAACTAACTTTTAAATCGCAGAAACGTACTTTCGCCCCACTTGTGTGAAGATCTTACGAACTTTATTTCGTAGTTAAAGTAGGAGATCAGGATAAGTCATCGGCTCCTCAAATATGTTTTATGACTTGTGTAACAGCTTTAACAGGTTGGTTGAAAGGTACAAAAGATAAAATGCGCTTTGCAGTACCAATGGTGTGGAGAGAACACAAAGACCATGCCACAGATTGTCAGTTTTGCCTCACTAACACACTGGGCTTCGGACCGAAGTCCAAGCATACTGTGCAATATTCTAATTTAGATCAGCTTTACGGACCGTCGAACATGTGAAGATCATCCTATCCCAAATCCACCAGAATCTTGGAGCACCAGTGTTCGAACTGATGATATGCAACTCGCACAGGAAATCCACAATGATCCACCATTTCAAGCACCAAAATGTTCAACAGAACCACATCTGATTTCACAGGCTGAGCTGAATGATTTAGTTCGAGATTTAAAACTAGCAAAATCACAGTCAGAACTTCTAACATCGAGATGAAAAGGATGGAATCTCCTCAAAGGTGACGTACAGAGAACTCACTTCCGAAAACGTCAAAAGGACTTACACATTGTTTTGCCCAAGAAGAGACTTTGGTATATTGCACGGATGTTGACAACTTATTTCACGCATTAGGCCAGAAACATAAACCAAGCAATTGGCGCCTATTTATAGATTCTTCAAAACTTAGCTTCAAAGCAGTTTTGCTTCACAACGACAATAAATACCCATCTGTACCTATAGCTCATGCCGTTTATATGAAGGAATCATACGAGAATATGCGATATCTCCTATAGCACATCCGGTATAATGACTATGATCTCAAAATTAAACAAATTGAAAACTTAAAGACTATGAGTGGTCAATCTGTGGAGACTTAAAAATGATAGCGCTTCTTCTTGGACTTCAGCTGGGGTATACAAAATACTGTTCTTTCCTGTGTCGAATGGGACAGCCGTGCACGAGATTGTCACTCTATACAGAAGGAATGGCTACTACGTCAAGCTCTAACTCCGGGTCAAAAAAAATATTACCAACGAACCACTGGTCGATCCTAAAAACGTATTTCTACCACCAATGCATATTAAATTGGCTTAATGAAACAATTCGTTAAAGCACTAGATCGGAACGGAAGAGGGTTCTTGTATCTGAAACAGAATTTTACGAGAGTTAGTAAGGCAAAAATTAAAGAGGGCGTATTTGTGAGACCACAAATACGAGAAGTAATGAAAGATGACGAACTTGACAACTTGCTGAATGAAGTTGACCTAAGAGCACGGAGAACTTTTACAACAGTTGTGACCAATTTTCTTGGAAATGTTGAAGCTGAAAATTACAATGCTCTTGTGATAGAATTATTTAGTGCCTACAGAGAAATGGGATGTAACATGTCTTTAAAAATTCATTTTTGGGATGCTCATCTCGATTTCTTCCGGAAAATTTAGGTGCCGTAAGCGACGAACATGGAGAACAGTTCCATTAAGACGTTGCAACCATGGAAAAGCGATACCAAGGCAAATGGAGTCCTAGCTTGCTTACTGATTACTGCTGGGTATTAATCCGTGATGCTCCAGAGACCAAATATCGCCGCAAAACATCCGCAACAACATTTTGAAGTAAGTGCAACATTAAGAACATACCGATATTGATATATTTCCGTATAACGCACAACACTTCGTAGCAAATAAAGTGTGGGCGATAGAGAAAATCCAAGGCCATTTTCTGCTTTCTGGTGAAATTTTACATAACATACGCCATGTTTTATCCATGACATACAAAAAAATTGATTTTTGTGTATCAGTTTAAAGCCTTAAAGGGTTATTAAACCCCGTTCTGAATTAAATTAAAGATTCGATATTTTTATCAGAAACTTTGAATTATCCATTATTTCATGAGCGAAAAGGATTTTATATACTTTGTTTTCTTAATTAATAGATAGTTGTTTCCCAAAATTGATAAACCTGTTAATAAAGACGAATCACAGTCATTTTACTTATTTTCTACTACAAAATTGGCTTCCGTTTTGCTGAAGAACTATGAAGGCCAACACGAATGCAGAAAAAGTTGGATCTTCTTTGGCTTTGTTTGCTGGTGGCGACTTCGAATTAAGAGTAATTGCATTTAGTTTTCAAGGCCATAGTTCTTGTATTTTTGCATTGGCAAACCTATTTTTCCACAGAAATTAGTAAATAATGATTTTTGTAATTAAGATGGTGGAAACCTACAAAATAATACGCCTATCATCAACGATGAATGAATAGCAACTCAGATTTGTACAAGACAATATGAGAGAGAATAATACAGTTTAAAATATTTTGTCTCGAGGTAAAAGAAATAAAATGCTTTTAGACGCATGCTGCTCTACTTTTCTCCATTTTTTCGAGATATTGATTCACTTTACTGTAAATATTTCAGAACTCAATTCAGAGATCTAAAATTGCACTTAATTCTGGCGAAGGCCTGCAGCAGATTCTGAAACCGCACTTGCGGTTATTCAGAGAGTGCTGATCCTTTTCAGCGGGTCATCCGGTAGCTTTACGAGAGCTTGAAAGAACTATCCTTTCAAGTTGTGTTTTTGTCTCAAAACGCTCCGAATTGTTAATTCTATTCGTCATACTATTCACTCAGTGTGTAGACAATTAACATCTTAATTTATATTATAATACTACCTCGAAATGGCAGTTACTAAATAATATGTCATCAATATAAATTCAAATGTTTGCGTAACGGCGTACAAAAAACATATGGTTGAAATGGAAAATACAAGCATATAATATTTGAAATATAGAAATATTAAAAATAGCAGGTTTCCATTAAAATGTGTTTAATAAAATACCTACATGAAACACAGCATTTTGTATATTCAAAATGATGTTATGAAACAAAATTAATTAAAATTATGATGAAATATACCAGTGGTAGCAAATACTTCATATTTCTCTTTATATTTAGTAAATCACCTAAATAAATGTTCCATAGTTAAAATATTGTTACCGAAATAAGTAAAACAATTCTAAAAGATTTACTATTGAAGAGATAGTTAAATAAAAGTTTATGTGAAAAGAATGAAGCTCCGGAGGGCAACTGAATGTCCTGCAACAACGAATCCATCAAACGTTTGGCTGTGAAAATTGCCTATAAGGGTCATTTTGTCGAATTGTATATTCAGGGTTCTACTGCTCCCCATAGACGGAGGGGGCCGATGTACAGAACTCAATATGTTAGTCAACCCTATAACAAACCCCAGGCTATATAAAATATTACTAGAGTATAATATAACGACACTACCAGGGGCGAAATATCCCCGAAGTGTGGGGTAACATGATGAAGTTAATTAACTCTCACTCCATCTCTGTTTAAACAAAAGCGTATAATAGTACGAAATTACTTATTTTCGCGTAGCAAGCTTTGCTCGCTGCATTTAGCCGCCGGCGCTTATAAAAATACTAACTTCGTTATTTAAATTTTAATATTATGCATATTTATTTTTGAGGTTGGAATTGTAAAGCGAAATGCATACATTAAATATTTTACATCGGACGTTTATGTCTCTAAAATCTTATTAGAATCGGTTCCGAACATGTGCTTCGTTCCGCGGTCGAATAAATCAGTCACACTGAATCGAAAACTATTATAGTTTATATACCACCGGAGAAAACATTCACATCCGGAAGAATCCCGTGTTACATGCATTTCCTTCGGTTCTATCTAATCCTAAATTATTCTCGAACTTTGTTAACTAGTTTAGATGCATTTATTGTAGTTCGAATGAAGGTATGGAAAAGTGCCCAGAATACATTATTAAGACAAAGTAAAGAATTGAGGAAAGCCTTTCTAAATATTTATTAAATCGGACCTGCAGAACTACTGTTATAAACGCCTACTACGTTAAGCTATAGCTAATGAATGTGCATAACAAACAATAAGGTAAGCCTATGTACAAAACCTGAAGTCTCAATGCTCTTGTTAATTACAATATTCAAAAGTTCACATCTTCTGTAAAAACGTATCCGTTTTAACCCATATTATAAGGCTCTACGCTGATACTTAAATTCACTCTAAAGACTTTTTTTTATATTATTGTAAGATACCAAGGTCCTGACATCTTGATCATAGTGGTTCAAAAAAACTTTAATTATCTTAGATACAAACCTCACAAGAAACCAATTAGAAGAAGATCGATGAAACAATAATCCACGTCACAACTTGTATCACACAAAGCGTCCATAACAAGGAAAAAATAAATGAAAAGATTCATTAACTGTAACTCCCCACCAATATGTATTATTAATCCCATTAAACAAAAAGGCAACTACGTAGAGAACGGAAAATAACCCCCCCCCCTCCTACCAAAATTGTAATGAACAACCTAGATCATCGCACAAAAAGAGGACTTGGCGACTATAAAATTCACTCGCACATCAGTGAGTTTGAACCAGCAGACCTGGAAATGCGGAAAATAACAAGGAGAATAGTACCCAGCCAGAGTAAAACTTTCGTTCTCTCTTGGTAGGTATGCCACCGTTTTCCAGGCCGAAGGCTACGCTATACTGGCATGCACCCATGAAAACCTAGAAAGAGGTTTCGCAAACAAACACATCTACATTTGCTCGGACAGCCAATCAGCTCTCCGAGCCCTAAAGTCTTGCAGAGTAACTTCGGAGCTAGTGCTTGAATGTCGCTTGGCTCTGCTGCGAGTCTGTGAACATAACTCAGTAAAACTGCTGTGGGTATCTTCAGGCCACAGCAACATCTATGGTAACGAAGAGGCGGACTCGCTAACCAGACAGGGCTCTAATGGGCACCCGTTCGGACCAGAACCAGCTCTCGGAATACCACAATGCAATGCAAAACTAGAAATAAAGAAGTGGGTTCAGGACTGGTCGTCGCAACAAAGACCTAGGCAGCTAAACTCTTTATCGGAGAGGAACCCCTACCAAAGTTCCAAGAGCTCCTAAAGTTTAACAAGAAGCAAATCAGGACCGTAACAGGACTCCTATCGAGCCACTGTCACCTGAACAAACACCTACATAGCATTGCAGACGATCCTACTTGCAGATTATGCCATGAAGGGGATGAAACCTCTCTTCACATAATGTGCCAATGCCTCAGTCTCATGAGGATGTGGCACAAATATCTTGGGGCTGGAATACTGGAACCGGAAGATTTACAGCTCATCCCCCTAAACCAGCTCCTAGCCTTCGCGGTGGGCACTGGGCTGTATGGGGACAAGCCCTAATAGGGCGGATCGCACAATGGGCCTGAATGAAGACGAAATATTCACTGATCACTTGGAAAAAACCTTCACTCCCCATGGCCATCATGCAAGGGTCTCTACAACAGAAATATCAAAGCGGGAGTTCCACAGGGAGGTATCCTGGGTTCTATGTTGTGTAATATCGTGTACGACATCCCAAACATCAAAGCGGGCTTCGCAATGTTTGCTGATGATACTGTTCTGCTACCCACAAACGATAACCTAACCAAGCGACCTCGCAGCTTTAAAAATCAACCAACAGCATAAGTAGATGGTTAAAATAATGGAGGTCGAAAATAAACTACCCCCAAGTGCACAACATAAATTATCACTCTGAGGTGAGTTGAATTCCGATTTTTCTCGGACAGAAAAATTTCATAGACCTCAGCCAGGAGCGTGCGCTAACCACTAGATCGCCGAGGGCAGCTTCATAGAATATTAATAGAACAGCCTGTTTCATCAATAGGTACCATATTTTTTTACCTCTTGGTCCCATTCTTCGCTTGGGCTTCTGCCGATTCATTAACGGACAGTGCGCCCAAAATGTGAATTTCGGTAAAAACATTTTATTCCTCGATAAAGCTTGTTTTACAAGGAGGGGCATAATACATTTGCACAATCAACATGTTTATGCTGATGGGAATCCCCATGCAACTAAGTATTAAAAAGAATTCAGTATTAACGTGTGGGCAGAAATCACTTTCTCTTTTTTTTATTACATGTTTTATTAACAATCTGTTTACAGTAAACATTTATCTAATTTGATGGCGGATAATCTCATGAGAGGTTGTCTGCCTAATGACAGATTCCTTAATAAATTATCATACTTATTTAATTATCATGTTAATTAGTAGATGGTTTACAGTTAAGGCTAAGAAATTCTAAAATCTAAAATCTATTAGGTAGGTCCGTAGGTTTGAGCCTCTTAAGTCTGTTAGTTAGGCGATTGTTGTTCAGGAGATTAACTGCTAGCACATTAGGGTGGGCACTAAGTCTTTCATCATATTTTGCACTAAAGTTTTTCACTTCCTGTTTTATGAAACGCATATGTAGCTGAACATCGTCGTTAGGTTAGGTATATATCACTGTGCATTGACAGTAATTCTTAGAGTTTTTGATTGAAAGCTTTGTAAAATTTCAATATTGGAAGAACTGGCACTACCCCAGAGCTTAATACCGTACGTCCAGATAGGTTTCAGTATAAATTTGTATAGCAACGGTGTGTTCTCTATTGTTAGTTGAGAGTTGCGGCCGATCAGCCCAGATATATTCTTGCCACGTGAGTCCTCTGTGGAGATGTATTCCGAGATACTTGATATTCTTCGCTTGTGGGATTACCTTATTGTTTAAGGTCACTCTTGGGCAGGTATCACGTCGCAGAGTGAAGGTTACGTGCGTAGATCTAGTCTCGTTTGACTTAATTCGCTATTTATTTAGCCAGTTTTCTATGCGATTGAGGTGTAGTTGCAACATTCGTGTTGCCACTTCTGCGTTTGTATGAGAGGCCAGCACTTTGGTATCGTCAGCGAAGGTGGCTACTGTGGTTTGCTTTATTGTTGGGACAACAAAAACAAGTATAATATTGGCCCATGGATACTTCCTTGTGGTACATCAGAGGATGGGGTGGGGAACAAGTTGGTATATTCTTGCTGAAGTTTAACTTGGTAGTATCTATTTGTTATATAGAATTTCAGAATCTGGAAGAAGGTATAAGGGAGTTTTTTTTTGATTTTATATAATAGGCCCTTGTGCCAGACTTTGTCGTATGCCCGTGTTATATCTAGAAAGGTGCCGAACAGTATTGTTTTTTTTCTAAGGTTATGCTTTTAACTAGTCTGTGCACTTGCTCAACTGTAGCGTGCTGCTGGCGAAACCCAAACTGATGGTCGGGTATTAAATTCTCTTCATTAAGGTGAAGTTTCTTGAGCATAAGCTTTTCGGAAACCTCGATAAAGTTGGGAGCAGACTGATGGGCCTATATCATGCAGCTTCTGAAGGTAATACAGAAGGTAATCATATTGATTGCTTTTTCTGGTAGTTCTCTCAAGACTTTTCCGGTGATTAGATCATATCCAAGAGATTTATTTGGAGCTGTATGTTGGTAGATAGTTGTTCTGATTTCATTGGCTCTGATTGATTTGATCGGTGGGATCATTTGGAAGAGTGACTCTAGAAAGTGGTATACTGGTTCTTCCTGTTTATTTTGAATTTCCACTGGGAAGGGTAGGAAAACACTGGCAAGATGATTTGAAAATACGTCTATTTTTTCTTGATTGTTTCTAGCCCAGTTTTCTTCTGCCTTTCTGATTGGTGGTATTTGTTGTTGTGGTTGTTTTAGTTTTCTAATGGCTTTCCAAAGAGAATGGTCCGTAGATTCGTCAGCAGCCAGATTTTCCATAAGGGACCGCGGTGGTCAAGTGCGAGAACGCACCGACCATCGAGGTCACACTGAATTGCGCTCTTTCCGGCGTGGTTTCGAATCCCCGCTGGGGCGACCGCAATTCAGTTAGTTAAGTTTAGGGTGCATGCTGCATGAATGGTTAGTGTGTAAGGGACGCCCGCACCCCCCTGAAGTAATGCGAAAGCGGTTCCGGGGGGGGAACGGTAGTATGAATGTGTGAAAAAAAAAAAAAAAG
>JABXWE010044780.1:0-15346 GCA_014611495.1 Limonius californicus | reverse complement strand
GGCACATATTATATAAAGGCTTTCGTACAGTTAAACGAAACACTTTTATATTTATATTTAATTTTCTACTTCAAGCTCCCGGTACACATTATATAAAGGCTTTCCTACAGTCAAACGAAACACTTTTATATTTATATTTAATTTTCTACTTGAAGCTCCCGGCACACATTATATAAAGGCTTTCCTACAGTCAAACGAAACACTTTTATATTTATATTTAATTTTCTACTTCAAGCTCCCGGCACACATTACATAAACGCTTTTCTACAATCAAACGAAACACTTTTATATTTATATTTAATTTTCTACTTCAAGCTCCCGACACACATTATACAAAAGCTTTCGTACAGTTAAACGAAACACTTTCATATTTATATTTAATTTTCTACATCAAGCTCCCGACACACATTATATAAAAGCTTTCTTACAGTCAAACGAAACACTTTCATATTTATATTTAATTTTCTACTTCAAATTCCCGGCACACATTATATAAAAGTTTTCGACAGTCAAACGAAACACTTTTATGCTACGGTTTTTTCAATCATTCCGTACCTAATATCGTAGTTCGCATTCAGTATTGGAAATTCTTCCAAAAGTTTATTGCATATTTGCATTCTACATTAGTAACGTTCTCTTAAATAGTTCTCCAAATTGGTCAGTGGACACTTTATTTCTAACACGGCAAATAAGTAAATGGTAAAAGTACGATAATGTAACTTTGATTGCTAAGAAAAATCTTTTCTTCTTCGGTTGGTACTACAACCCGGGGTGGGTTTTAGCTTGCTCTACAAAGGTCTACTATTTTCCTATCCGTAGTTATGGTCCACCAGTTTCATCAACTAAGTTTGTTAAGATCTTCCACTACATTATCTTTTCTTAGGCCTATCTCCAAGTTTCGTTTCACAGAGTCCATTCAATTATCCTTCTTGTTGGTCTTGCTATCTCCACTCTTTGTATATGGGTCTAATTCGTTGGGATTTCAGAAACGTTACTTTATCTTCTCCGTGGCTTAATGTATTTAGTTCATGATTTATTCTGATTCTCCATGATCCATCCGATTCTTGAAGGGGTCCTATTATATTACGGATTATTTTTTCAAAGATTCTTAAACGATTTTCATCTGCTTTAGTGAGGATCCATGTTTCACATGCGTATGTAGCTACCGGTTGTATCAAGGTCTTATATACCTGAGTTTGGTCGTTTTGCTTTTCAGTTGTGATGCCACTACTTTCAGCTACATCTGGCCTTAGTCTCTTCGCTCATATAGTTCTTATTGTGTAATTTAGAACCCAAATAAACGAAGCTAGTGACTTCTTCAAAGCTTTGTCCTTCTATTTCTAGTCTATCCTGGTTTGTATAACTTTCTCATGTACTTGGATTTTTGTGTATTCACTGTTCGTCCCACTTCTTTACCTTCGGTTTTTAACTTGTATGAGTTGATTGGAGCTTCACCATTTGACGACATGATATAACAATATTGTCTGCATAATCATACAATTGTTGTTGCTAGAACTGAATAGATTGTTCTCAGGTTTAATCTCCCACTGCTCATTCTAAGGCTACGTTGAATAGTGCTGAAAGTGCATCCTTGAATTGCGATTACTGCTCGCAATCTATTCCGAGTGGTTCTGACCAATTTAATAAGCTTCATTGGTATGGCGCCAAGGCTGGTAATATGAGCGTTAGTGTATTCCTATGTATTCCTATGATTGTCCGTTTGAAATCTACGAATAATACGTCTATATTTTGCTCATAGTATTTCCCAAACAGCTCTCTCCTTATATGAATTTGGTCGTTGGTGGATCGATTTGTCCTAAACCCACATCGACAGTCACCCGGTAACTGTTCTGTAAAGTATACAATTCTGTTGTATAGTGTACTGATAGAACCTTATAGGAGACATTCAATAACGTTATGCCTCTGTAGTGGCTACATATTTTTATGTCCTCTTTCTTCCGTATCGGATGAATTACTCCCGGTTTCCACTTGTCAGATATTCCATATTGTGTTGATAAGACTAGGTAATCTATACCACAGTTCTTCTCCTGCATGCCTTATGTAGCAATTCTGCTGTAATTGTGTCTATGCCTGAAGCTTTGTTATTTTTAAATTTCGTTATAACCTTCACAACCTCATCGTAGCTTGGTTTTAATTCTTCTTGGTCTACTGTCTGGTACTGGTTTTCATCTACTTTTTCCAAGTTTTTTGCATCTGTAATGAATTCTTAGAAATATTCTCTCCACTTATTCAGTATGTTGTGTTTTTCAACTAGTATTTCGGTCTTTTAATTAAAAGAAAAATCCAGTTCTATTTAAAATATAAAGCAGTAAGCAGACATCAAAACACAAACATCAAACGTAATGCTGTGTAACTGATTTTTCTCCTCGTCGCTTTTGACTGCTTCGAATTGCAGTAATGATTAGTATCCATAAAATAACTCGATATAAAAATCGTGTATTCAACATAAAGTAAAATCCCGCATTAAAACAACATTAAAAAGACACTCAGGTAAATGATATTTTAATTTTTCTGCGGTTAGATCAAAATGAGACATCAGAGGTGCTTGAGCTACATATTAGTTTATTTTGATGGAGTTTTGTTTCTAGTTTGACAGTAATGAAGCTTATGTATTATTCTATCAAGAAAAAATGATTTATGTATATATGATAAATTTGGTTGTTGATGAAATAATCCCCGTTGATATGTTACGCGAAACTCCCATTCTTGTTTATTGTGTTTTGATGTAACAAGCCATCACAAAGTTTTCAATTTTGGATTGGCTGTGAGTGCTATAAGGCATGTCGTAGCTGTCATGTTACGTACTGGCCGTATCTTGTGTTTATGTCTTCAAATGTAAAAACAAGCAAAGTGAACTTAACCTTAAAGCGTATCCCGCCGTAATTAAACAAAGTAAACAAATAAAGACATTTATTTAAGTATTTCTAGAGTGTTTAGACTATTTGAAGCTTGTAAGGTGTGTTGGTAATGGTCTCCATCTTCCTGAAGACAACTTCAAACCCTTCTTCTTACACCATTGCTAATCTTTCGTAAAATCTGGGGAGAGTTGTTTATTTCCGTACATTTTTCTATAATTCTTTGGGTAAGTGCATTTAAATCGTGAATTGTAGTTTTGAAAATCGAATTTTTCAGGTGAAGCCATAAAAAAAAATCTAGAGGTGTTAAATTGCAGGATCTTGGAAGACATATGTTAAAAGTATTTATTCGAAAAGTCACAAAGGAGGTTTAAGGTAAACCATACCAACTCTTTATCGTATAACTGATTTATGAATGGGAACAGAATGTCTTCTTGACACCTGGCTGTTACCAGTGTGCCATTAAAAAAATTGGTCCTATCAATCTTCTCCTACTAAGGCCTATCCAATCTCCAACTTTTTGGGAATTGACATATCAAGATAGGTGGAACCATGCCTCGTCCAGGAAGAAAGTTCTGTCCAATAAGTCATCGTTATCGATATGGTTTACAAACCTGTGGCAATATCGTCGTCCTTGTGCAAAATCTTGTAGAACTGGCGCGTGCACGATAGTCGTTCATCATATGGAAACATATGCAAAATCTTCTTTTAACATGGTTCTGCAAGTTCCGTCAACTTGCGATAAGAGACGGAGGAAAATTGAGGGCGCATTGGCGATTATTTATCTTATATTTTCAACAATCTCATCGGTTCGTTTTTACGCGTACCAGTTGCTTCATTCCTGACAACACTACCGGTTTCACGAAATAGCCTTTTGCTTAAATTGGCATTTGTCTATAGTTCAATCTCTGACATGTAAAAAATTATCATAAGCCTACCTAATTTGAAAACTTTTTGATCACAAATTATAAAATAACAGATTGTAACCTCTGATCGCAAAGGATTTTAGAGTTGTTGAGTCTCTTTATATAATGCGTTCAACAACTCTTTTTATAAAAAATACCAAATCGAACTGTGAACCAGCATTGAGCTCTGCAGAATTTAATTAAAACGGAAGCGCAAACTACATCAAACGTCAAAAAGCCTGCAATGGCTTAATCAAACACATCACATAAGAAGAGGCCGCTGCTGTTGGGGAAAGGTTAACAAGAAACAAATTTCATTGCAAGCATCGTATCTGGTCCTGAATACATTCGAGAGTACACTTGCTGCAGTTTATTTACGAAAGGAAATCGAAAACCTTTTCCGAGGAGTTCAAGAACTTTTTTAACATGCGAAAAAGTAATAAAAGGAGATAAGGCAAAGTGTCGATGTAATTGAATTGCCGTGTAACTCAAGTTCAGTATTTTGCGATTCGGTTTTGATATGACAGTTCCGAGGAAATTTTATTTAAGTCGTGTTTGTACATAGATTTTATTTTCATTTTACTGTATCGCGGGAGATTCCTCTCAATTTCCAACAATAATTTCAAAACCACCAGTTTGGTCGGTATAAAAGCACTTTTAAGGTTAAAAATAACAGATTGCGTTTATTTAGATCTTAAGAAAAAGAAACTGTACCATCCAGACTTTAATTGGAAAAACGATGCTGGAAAGGCGCAACAATCTTCTGTGTAATATAAGATGTGCTTTGTTTAGCTTTCAATGTAGAACTATTTTGATATCTTCAAAATGAGAACGGTAATATGAGATTGCTGAGAGTTACAATCGAAAAGTTTCGTAGCCCGTATCAAAGCACGACGAATATGGAAAAATCCTAATCATAAACAAATGTCCTACAGAAGTTTAACAACTCTCGGCAACGATAAGTGGGGAAATACCCTGCGGTTCCACCCGAACACGTTTCGGCGCACGAAATGTAGCAAATTAGTTTCACGTGACTTTAACGATTCCTGTAAGGATATTGGAAATTATTTAACGCTGTAAATTAGTACTAGGCATGATTGGAAAACGCGTTGGCGTTACAAATTTCCTGAAAGGTAGACGAAGGAAATTTAAATTTATATGAGCTTCCACTTAGAAAGCATTTATGAGAGATTTCATTTTTGATTCTGCTTTTGTTGCGAAGTAATAAGGCTGAGCTAGTGGAACCTGTTGGCTACGCTCCACTCTTTTTAAATAGAAAGCAGTGGCAGCTGGTGAAATTTCAACAAGGTGCAAAAAAAGCAAAAATATATGTTTTTATATGGAAAAACTCACTTGAAATCAATGTGAAGTTCTTAAAACCACGTAAAAAGTTTATAAAATCCATTCATCTAAATTGCTTTCACACAATTATGTATGATAGTCATCGAATCAGTAAGCATCTGCAGAAATTCTTTGAACAGTACTTAGTTTTCCATTGAACTCCTGCTAGCGAATTTCAGTGAATTTTTTATAAATTCGAATAAACCCAGTTTTAAAAAATTAAACATAAAATATGTATAAAACACAATTAAATAGCCATAAAATAGTTGTGACCAAATACGCTAAAGAAAATTAAAACCAAAAAATTTAAGAGAGCAGTTGATGCAGTCAAAATTAGATGTTATAAACGCTTAGGAAAAATTACACAAAAAAGGCCAAATGCCTACTAAGAAGCAAAGAAGAACACAAAATAAATAATGGGAAAACCTCTTTCTTAAAATATCATTTTAAAGGAAATTTAGAAAAAAGAAATTTTAATATTGTCGGAAAAATGTTGATATTTATTCGTTACTGTGTTATTATCTGAAAGTTTTTGAAAATAGCCAAGAAAGGTGTCCGAAGAAACTACTTTCAATTCGGAGGTTACATTTTTCCTAATATCATTGATATCGTCTTGAAATTATTTCAATTTGAAAATAGTTTTCACTTTAGGAAAGAGAAAGAGTCCGATGGTATCAAGTCAGGTAAATAAGGTCGGTGATTAGTCTCATCAACGCCGTATTTTATGGAAATCGACTTCACAAACAGTGCAGAATGGGCAGGTGCATTGCTATGCAGCAAGCACCAATTACAGTTTTCAAAATTTAAATCGCACCTGATAAATATGCTGCAGTAATCTTTTCTTCGTTTCAACGTACGTATTTACTGTTTGTCTTTCCGGCACAAATTCAGCGATTCCGAATTTTCGCTAACGAAACATTATAGGTCTTGATGATCATTTTCCCTTACACTGTAAGTTCTGGCGTTTTTTCTCATGATCGTACTGAAACACCTATTACTTATTAGCAGTATCAATTCAGTTAAGAAAATTTGAATTGGCCCGACAAATCTTAACGAAGCCTGCGATTGATGTAACTTTTCTTTGTTTTTGCTCATCCAGAAGAACTTTGCATAGATCTTTCTCAGATATTCACGAAAAAATGTCGATTCGTCTTCTTATTGATATTTAACTCATCTGCCATCATTGGAAGGGTTATTTGGCGATCTTCTGCTGCAATTCTCTAGCGATCGAGTCTGTTTTTCAGGAGGTCGACGGACGTCCGACGTCGTCTTGAACATCCTCGCGCCCATCTGTGGGAATGTTTACACCTTTCAAACACTCTAGGACGACTTAAGGTGTTATTATTATATACATTTTTCAATATTTTATAACATTCTGCTGAATTTTTCCCTAATACGGTAAAATTTCCTACTCAGTCGTTGCTCCATGATGGTTGGCAGAAACTCAATGCACGCGCTAGTGTCCTGCGCAGAAACTAACACTATTCGATCTTCGCTTGCCCATCCGCTATTGATAAACTGTTAAATTGTTAACCTCTTACATCTGCTTACCGCAGCAGTTGACGGTTTGATATCCAAACCATATTTCGAAACTCTAATGCATTCCCCAACTACCTAGTTTCTTTTTATAAATTATTGGATTTATTCCTATAAATTCTTATACTTTGTTGCAATGCTTAGATATTTGCCGGAACTTTTCATAAGTTTCTAATCTTTCTTACTTTCAGTATGGGAAGGTAGAACATTAAATAAATCAGCAATGACATATACTTTCTCTGTGCAGCATATTGAAATTTAGCACATTGTATATAATATCTAACAGTACATTTATTTATAAATAATGGATATTATAAATAGGTTTTGTATAAGTTATACATCCCAAAGTTGCCAGTCGAGACCCTGATAACAGTGGTGGTGGCTCAGTGGTAGAAGAGCCAACCTTTAGATGTAATAGTCCAAACGCTTCCCGGTTCGAATCTCTCCAGGGTCGGAAATGTTTCTAATTCCTGGGTGATCGGTACTGGGTCCCGGTCTCCATTTGCCATTGGGGATCAAACTAATGGCACCCCTCGTATTACGATCGCACTAGAGGAGTAACAAGATCATATACACAAAAAATACACCACATACCAGCAGGTTAAGCATGGTTATGCACCAATACGGTAACCCGCAGAGTCGGGCCCTGTTGTGCATTGCACAAACTAACTTAGTCTTGTCTCACACCAAAAGCGATGGGCCTCTAGGGGCTGTGAAAGCGTCATAATAATAATAATAATAGTATAGGTAATACTAATGCATAGAAGATCGTCTCTGCCTTGAAAGTGATAACAAATTTTCTCCTAGCACTAGTTTTTAAGATTCCAATGACTTCTTAGTGGATTTTAAAAGTGAAATTAAAGATTTTTAACCGGATCTACCACAAGTTGCAATTTCGGTAACAGAGCCGTACTTATAATATTAAATACATATTCAAAGAAATTTGAATTTGTTTATCATTTTATACCAACTAATGACAGCAGATTTTGGTTGTAATTAACAAATCATATTATTCTATTCTATATTATTATATTGGCGAGTTTTGTTACAGTTATCACCGTCTCTCGCATTCTACTCGCCGTAATTTTCTATTAGTCCAATCTTCGTCTCGTAAAGTTCTACTGGCCATGGCCTCTTGCACTTAAACATTCTAGCGCCTTCTCTTTTCCTACTATTCTTCTATCTATCTTTTACTAGGTGTTCTTCGCACATGACCATACCACCTAAGACGTTTGACGTCTATAGTGTCCATAATATCCTTGTCTGTCCCCGTTAGTTCTTTTATAGCTGTATTTCGTACTCTATCTTGCCTTGTGAACCTGCTGCACCTTCTCCAATAATACATTTCCACTGCAGTTATTCTAGATTTATTCCTTTTGTTAATTTCCCATAGTTCTGAACCATGCGAGCCGATGCTTCCACTATTGTTTTATAAATTATAATTTTTATTCCCTTTGTTATTTGTTGGTTCCACAACAGACTATTCAGTTGTTTAATCACTGTTCTACCTTGGTCTATTCTGCTCTTTATTTCTTCATCCCTTCGTCCGTCGCTATTATTTTTACACCGAAGTACTTGTAGTGTCTTCACTTGTGCCACCATCGACCATATATTGCGTTTTGGATGTATTAATTGTCAATCCCCATACTATTCATCCAATTTACCTAGCAACATAGTGTATACAATCAGCATCATCCGCCATTATTATTTGATCGTCCGCAAAATAAAACGTGAACAACTTATCCTGTCCTATATTAATACCCATTTTCCAATCTGCGAGGACTTGGTTTAGACAAATCTTAAATAGTGTTGGAGCTATACAGCAACCTTGTCGAAGGCCTTTCATAACATTAAATTCTTCTGATTCGTTGCTCCGACTTGATATATATACAGCGAGTTTGTACAGCCTAGACGGGCCATGTCTCGCATCCTATATGCCATAGGTCCCTATCACGTTCTAGGTGAGCAACCTCTTTTTCTTCTCTCCGGTGGATTCCATTCCCATATCTTCTGTGGCTACCTGTGGGGATGCATACGTCTCATATGTCCATACCAAACTAATCTCTTCCTCTCTATCTCTTCTATTACTGGTACTTCTATTTCCACTCTTCATCTAATTTCTTCGTTTGTGATATGTTCCAGCCTACTCACTCCACAGCTTCGTCTTAGATAGTCCATTTCGGTCGCCAACAACTTGTCTTTGTTCCTTTTTGTAATTTCCCACGTTTCGGAGGCATATGTTAAGATGCTCTTTACCATAGTATTATATATGTTTATTTTTGTTTGTTTTCTTATATCTTTTGACCATAGTAAAGAGTTAAGCTTTGAGTTACTTGCTTTGTCTGTGTTATTCTACTTTTTATTTCATTTTGGCTGTTTCCTTCTTGTGATATCATTACTCCCTAATATTTATATTCTCTACATAATTTAATGCTCTTTCCTCCTATGTCTAGATCCCTTCCCTCCCCTCCTGCAACTAAGTATTTCGTTTTTTTAAAGTTTATTTGATGTCGTCTTCGTCTAATGCTACTACTATCTGGTCATCTGCAAACAGGAGGGTGTGGAAATAGTCGTTTCCTATTTTTATACCGATTGGTTTACATTTTTCTTGTCATTTCTTTAGTACTTCATTTATATATATTTTGAAGAGGGTAGGTGATAGGCAGCAGCCCTGTCGCAATCCTTTGGTAATTTTGAAGCCAGAAGATACTTTATTTCCGATCTTTATCTTACTTTCCATTTCATCATACATATATTTGACTGTGTCGATATATTTATTATTTATATTTGCTTTTTCTAACACCTCGAATATTTTTTATATAGGAACCGTGTCATACACTTTTTCTAGGTCGACGAATGCGACATGTGTTTCTCTGCCTCTTATTCTTCTTTTTTCTATAACCTGTCTTAGTGCAAAAACATTGTCCACGCATGATCTTCCTGCGGTAAATCCCGATTGTTCTTCTCCTATCTCTATTTCTTTCTCGATTCTTGTTTTTAGTATCTTCCCGTACAGTCTTCCGATTGAAGATAATACACTTATCCCTCGGCAGTTGTTGCACTCCGTTTTTTTCCTTTTTTGTAAATGATATAAGCTACTCTCCATTCCTGGGGCACTTTATCCCCCGCTATTAAACATTTATTAAAGATTTCTACTAATATTTCCACGTGGCATTCGGGAGCTTTTTTATTAGTTCAATCGGAATACTTCCTGGGCCTGCCCATTTTCCGTTTTTCATATGCTTCAAGGCTTCGTAAATTTCTTTTTTCGTAATGCTGGCTATTATTTCCCTTTCCTGCATTTGTCTTCTTTGATTTCCTTATATAATTTGAAATTCATTTCTGTCTTCATTTAACATTTTTCGTAGTGATTCTTCCAGTCTTCCATTCGTATTAATTGTATATTAGTACGATTTTGGCAATTTTGCTTCATGTTTTTGATTATTTTCCGTGCCTCTTGCGTTCTAGTGCCACCTATATACCTCTCTACCTCGCTGCATTTTTTGTTCCAGGCGTCGTTCTTTGCTTTGACTACCGCCCTCTTCACTTCTCTATTGGGTCTGGCATACTGTTTTTTGTCTTCTGGGTCTTGTGTCGTGATCCATACCTGATATAATCTTCTTTTTTCCTTTATTAAGTTTTCTGTATTCTTATTCCACCAGCACTTCGTCTTCCCCCCCCCCTCTTGCTCCCCTAATGCTTCGTTGGCGGCTTCATGTATCACTTTCTTCATTTGATTGTACCTGTCCTCTGCATTTCCACGTATTCCTTCTGTAAGTTTTGCCGTTATTCTCATTTTATATAGGAATTGAATGGAGTCTTGTTGCAATAGTTCCAGTTTATAGTTTTTATTCTTTAGATTTTCCGAGTAGTCGTTGTTTTCTTTCCCATTTTATTTTTTAAATTTTAAATGCAGTTTCCCTCTTGATAGTATGTGGTCAGTGCCACATTCGGCACCTCTCATTGCTCAGACATCCGTTATTTCTAATTTTAATATTTGTTTTTGTATTATGTAGTCAATTATAGATTTTAATTTACGTTTCGGTTGTATCCATGTATATTTACGAATATCTCGGAATATGTTGGAAGTACCCATTCATAATTCCAACTTGATACAGTCGTATGTATAGTTTTTGTACGGTCTGTATGTATAGTTTGCTGATTCCTGCATTTTCCATAGCTTTCCACAATTTACTTAACGAAACGCTGTCATTCGCATTCTGTAGATCTATAACGATTTCATGTGTCTGAAGATTATGAGCCAGTCTTTTTCCTAAATTGCACCAATTTAAATATAAAACTAAACCGCAAGAAATGGGGTTTCAACAGGAAGATGTCAAAAACAACAAAAAAAGTCATAAAATACATAAAAAAACAAAATAAAAATTTTAATTTTATGTTTATGAAGGAGAGTATAAACACTAGGAACACCATAAAAAATTCACAAGCTGTTTGTGTATGTAAAACATATAACATCAAAAGAACAAAATATCAATTCCTAGTCTATAAAATTGAAACAGTAATAAGCTACACAACATGCAGTCGTAACCAATTTACCGTTGTGTATTTCAAATTACAAATGAACAAACCGTTTTGCTCAATAAAAATGAAACGGTGATTAATTCAGCCGTGTATATATTTTATTCATAAACCCGCAAAGCAGCTTCGCTTATTAGGCGAGCTTTTTGTATGGTAGGCATAGTATATTCTACAGCATCAGCGTCCACTCTGAAACAGCAAGGAATTAATTTAAAATCAACTAATTGTATAGAAATGAATGAATAGTTGCACGGTTTTTATAAGCATTCTGCTTGATGCACATTATAAAAAATAAATGTACAGTCTGTCGACTGAAAATGTCGAGACACCGAGTATCTGCCCTTTATATTAATTAAAAAAACAACTTGGTGATGTCTAAAAAATTATTTATGAAGTTGCGCAAGATATTCAAGTACGTGTGTACTATTTTTTTTTTGTTTGAACTCAAATAAGATACAGATAAATTACGTTTCTAAGACCAACTAATAACTTTATCTATTATCGCCTATTTTCAGTGTCTCCTGGAGCTTTTTATATTGAATTTTTGTTTTATCTAATATTTTTTTGGTTACTTCGAAATCGGATAACTCTTTCGTGTCAGAAATGTTAGCTGTGGATGGTTATTTGAACCTTGTGCGTCAAATTATACTTTTTTTTTCATATTGAATATGATGAGCAGAGAAGAATGGCAAAAGAAGGAAACAAAACGACGACAGTCGTAAAGTCTCAACAAAGAAGAACAACCTCATCATTTATAGTTTGGGGTGACACTTTCACTGCATTACATGAAATAAGAAAAATGTGACAACTTTAACGTTACTGAAAGCATAATAGGACACAATTTGCTACAAAATGCATTGTTACGATATTCAGCCTTATAATAACATCAACAAAAAGAATCATAGAATCATAAAATATATAAATAAGCAGCTTGTAGATTTTAAATATGTATATAAAATTAACTACCGATAACAGCTTTCGAGGGAACGATATGATTCGCCGCCTAATGCATCGCCGAGAACATATCGCCGCCAAATATCATTCGCTCAAGCATGATTCGTTGCTGCATGATTCGCGGCAAACGATTCGCCGCCACACGATTTGCCGCCAAAACTAAAATATTGTGTTTAGAAGAATAAAATTACTCTACGTATATACAATATATTAGCCAGCGTTTCTCAAACTGTGGGGCGTCCTCAAAGGGGGGAAATATAAGAATGTAAATTAGTATATTGTAACTAATACATAACATCTTAACTTAATCCTTAATGATTAAACATATTAATTTTTTTTAAAGATTGCATATATAATGTGCTTACGAATACAATATAAAACCACATAAACCGTACTAACATTTGTTTAAACAAAGTAGTGACTAAAATGCACCTGTTTTCAACTGCATAACTTGTCCAAGTTTGGTTCTAAATAAGTAACCGCTACCCTTACTTCACATTCGATGTTGAGTCGATTTTCGTATTTCGATTTTATACAATCTACTGAGAAACCAGAGAAACCAACTTCACTAAGATAAGATATAGGAAATGGCAATATAATCTGCATAGCTCTCTTGAATATCGCTGGAAATTCCTGTCGCAAGTTAATCCAAAACTTGACAATGGTTATGGTCTCTTCTTTTCCGTATTTGATGTTAAATCAATGAATTGTTCCTCTTCTTCCAACGATAAATCTGTAGGTGTAACTTCAAGCGGGTTGGAGATCCAATCGTATTTGGTCGGAAGACTGTCACTTTCAAAGAATTAACGTTTAAAAGTTTTAGATGATACTTTTAAATGATGTTCTATGCATCTAAAAATGATACATACAATTGTATGGCTTGGTTTGATATAGTTAATAAATGTTTTCAAATTATTAAACATTTTTGTGTCTTCACTGTTCATCTTGTTTGAGCAAAGATCCTATTTTCGCTAAAAGCCATTAAAATTACCTGGTAATTGTGATATATGAGTATTATTGCCTTGCAATTGGGCATTTAAAATGTTTAATGTTTCAAAAATGTCAGACAAGTAAGTCAGGTTCATTAAGAACAGTTCGTCAACAAAATTCTCTGCATCTCCTTCAAAAAGGCATGTATTTCCTGCGTAAGCTCAAAGGCCAATTGTATAACTTTTCCACGTGATTACCAAAGAAGCTGCTCCTACAGATCTTCTTACATATCATTAATGCGCCTACTAATAGTACTATTTGATACTGGTATTTTCTTAATCTCTTTATCATAACTATGTGCGAGGTTTCTTGCACTTGGCTATGCGATGTGCAACTTTATAAGACGCGAGCAGAGCTTTCTGAGGCAACGACAAACAAAAAAAATTAAAGGCTAATTTTTGATCACTAAACTCCTTCAATTTCTTCACAAAGAAATCGCGAGATTAGTTTCATCATTTTTATGCTTTGTTTGCAAATGCCTCTTTGGTTTATTTGGTTTCATACTGTCAGTAGCCAAAATAATAAACATATTACACACTGTGGTCGTTCTTCACCATTAATGACTGTATTTGTAAAACCAAAATTCATATTTTTGGTTCGGACGTGTTGCTTCTTTTTCTGCAGACGCAAATGTACTTATACGTTCAAAATTACGGTTCAAACCGATTAAATATTTTTCCATCCTTGAAACATATTTATACAAACTTTAAATCATTCAGGTGCAACAGAACACAAATGAAATATTACGCTACTCGCTACTACGTTTCCTATTAAACTAACCTAACTGAACAGTCATGATGGTTTTATACGTTCTGTCCCCACTGTCACAGTTTTTGGACAATTCTACAGTGCTACAAATGCACAAAAGTTATAAATAGCTACTGTTGACCAGCAAAGATATTTTCCTTGAACTCTGTAAAGTTTCAATTAACTGTTATACAGCGTTTTAAAATTTAGTCTCTCTATTACATTAATATATAATTATTAAATATGGTGCCAAATAAATGAAATTGAATAATATGTGCAGTTAAAAACACTCGGGATAGAATTTTTTTAATATAATAAGCGCCCTCAGTTGGATTGCCATCGAAAAGAAATACAAATATAAAACAAAACGCGATTTGAAGATGACAGTATAACCCGACCTCCTAATTTGTAAGTTATTTTATTAAATTCAATATATATTTTAAAATTTGCCACCATTATCAAAGACTACACACAAATAATATGTCGTTTTACTATAAACAAAAAATCAAATGTTTCTAAAACAATTTTTTTCTACTTTCTTCCTTCAAAGTAAACGTTTTAAGCTACGTTCACTGAAACGAGGCATTACACCTAACCAAGACTGTAAAGTTAAACATTATAGGTGCTGATAAAATGCTAATCTCGAGCACCTTGCAATCTGTACCTCTTATAGTTACGATGGCAATGCTAGATTTAGCTTCTACAAGTTTGGCCATTATTAGTGTCGCTCGTGATCGCACAAAATATTCGTTCTCCCAGTTAGCGAGGTTTTTCCCTTACTTAGTAGTTCCTTAACGGTTATGTCTGCAATTATATCTTCTTCTAAGTAGCGCTTAAGAGACCTGATTTTTCTCGTAAAAGCGCCTTATTGAGTTTATTGACTGAATGTGGTTCCTTGGCTTCAAGTAAATAATTGATTTTACGAGAATTTTCAATATGAAACGCATTTAGGGAATTGAAATTTACTACTAATGTTCCGTTTAAAATCGTTTGGATAAATAAATATATGATTGATATTTAAATGGCGCTGCAGAATACCAGCAGAAAGGAATCATACGCTAGCAATGTTAAGAGTTCTTAAAGTCGTTCAGGTTCGAATCCTGAGCACTGCACTTTCCCAGGCTGTTTGTGGTGTCTGGGGCATGGGGTTTTCTAAGGGTAGGGCATGTTAGACCTGTGAATAGCACGAAATGTGCTGAGCCGGGGTAAGCTGGGTGGGATGGGAATCTTAGAGTTGCCTTTGGCAACTTGTTACGGGCCAATTCTCACTACGAGAATTATGGGACAAAGAAAATCGCACGTTGGCGTGCTAAGAAATTTTCGGTACGGCCAAACGCGCTTTTCTTGGACCCGCAAACAAAAAAAATGGTAAAGGCCAGCGGCTTGCTCAGAGGAGTAGGGAGGGTTCGTAAAATTGCTTATAGAGAAAATGCTTCAAGTTGTGCACAGGGCGAGTCA
>JABXWE010044778.1:0-16821 GCA_014611495.1 Limonius californicus | reverse complement strand
GTTGTGAAAAAGATCTGTCCTTGATGGATTCCGCATAATTTTACCGAAGCTCAAAAATAGGCTCGTGTTAATTGGCGTAAGGAAATGTTCAAATGCTCCAAAATTCGACCGAGGAACTGCAAAATTCGTATATACGAAACTTAGATATATTCGCTGATAAGAACAGATACTACACTTTGATCTTAGCCATAGGCCGAGGGCGTGTACGGCCCTGGCTGCCGCATTTATGCAACCCTTAGAACCAAAACTACCATATTCCAAGCTGAGGTTTATACCATAAACCTCTGCACTAGAATAAACCTCAGGAAAGGCTATAAAGGCGCAACAATTGATATTCTAGCAGACAGCCAAGCAGCAATAAAGTCTCTGAAAGCCTATACCTATGAATCCAAGCTTGTCAGGGGATGCCTGGGCAACCTCAAGCAACTGGCCAGCAAAAACCACGTAACTCTATGGTGGGTTCCAGGGCACGAGGGTATACCAGGCAATGAAAAATCCGATAAACTCGCAAAAAGAGGTGCAACAACGGCATACACTGGACCTGAACCTTGTTGTGGAATACAGAAAAGCCACATTAAGCACGAGGTCAACCTACAGGAGGAACAAATAAAATCCTCGTACTGGGAAGACACACGAGGACAACGTCAGGCAAAACAGTTTATAACTATTTCGCAAAATAAAGCAAGGAACGCATTGTCTCTCAGCAAGAAGGAGCTGCAGACCATCACTGGTCTTTTTACAGGCCACACTCCACTAAAATACCATCTATTTAAGATTGGTAAGGCTGAGGACCAAATATGTCGCCTATGCAATGAGGCAGCAGAAACGGCTGAATATCCTATCTAGATGCGATGCTGCCGGTCGACGTAGACACAACATTCTCGGATAGGAGACTAGCACACCTACCGAAATAAGGGCCTTGAATCTCAGAGACATTCTCAGGTTTTTCAATAGCCTTCAACTTCTCTAACAAAGGAAAGGGCTTGTAAGTTACAATAGAACCACTAAGGGTCGCAGTGACGAAAGGCATGCCGAGGCCAAAGCCCAAACAAACAATGATAATAATAATAAATAAAATATTTCGTAGATTTTAAGCGATATAAGTAAATACTGCGGGTACAAGGCCTTTCTGCAGTATCTTTTCAGGTATTATTAGCTTAGATTGAATTGTTTTGGGTTCACCTGTGCGTGATCGTCTTTGCTATTGAAAATTTTCGTTTAAAACTGTGCTTTCCTTTAATAATGTTGACCTTTGTTCGTCGCCAAATTATAATCATTTAACCATTTTACGTGTATTTTGTGAGCTTTTTTAGTTTAATTAAATGCCTTGTTAACACTATTTTATTTTTACCTCTGTTAAAAATAATGTGAAATTCTTGTAAAGACAGCTGAGAGTGATTGTTGCGTCCCTTTGTTTACGGGGCTAATAAATTCACATTTTTATTAGGAACAATTGCGTAAAAAGGTGAGTTCCATCACGCACAACTTTCAGATTAATCGGTTAGAGTAACGTTAAAGTTTGTGCGGTGATCGTAACTGCTGCACATTCTTATTTATATAATCCCTAATAAATATTTTTATATTCTTCCCTATATATTATTGCACAGCTGCACTTTATCGGCATTTGGCCGTGGTTGGCGATTTAAGATCGAAGCTTTTTGATACCATCATATGACATCTATGATCTAATTTTCTATTATTTTACCTCAAGTGTTAGTTGGGTTGCATACCGCATCAGTTGTAATTGGCGTTTTATACACCTCACCTTGTAATTTGGCTTAAAAAGTAATTAAGCTAATAGAGAGAAACCAACTTGAGTCAATAGAATATCAATCTATTAATTAGTATTTCCAATTCAACCAGTTTGTTACTATCATATGAAATCTATGACCTAAATTTCTATTATTGTACGTCAAGTGCTAGTTGGGTTGTATACCGCATCAGTTGTATTTGGCATTTTATACACCTCACCTTGAAATTTGGCTTAAAAACGAATTAAGCTAACAGAGAGAAACCAACTTGAGCCAATAGATTATCAATCTAGTTAATTAGTATTTTCAATTCAACCAGTGTGATACCATGATATGAAAAATATGACCTAAATTTCTATTATTGTACGTCAAGTGCTTGTTGGGTTGCATACCACATTAGTTGTATTTGGCATTTTATACACCTCACCTTGTAATTTCGCTTAAAAATTAATTAATCCAACAGAGAGAAACCAACTTGAGCCAATAGAATATCAAACCAGTTAATTGCAATTTCCGTTTCAACCAGTTCGATCAAGGTATTTTTATTTCTTAATTATGTATTGATAAATCAAATCGGTTTCCTGCTTTTACTGCGTTGCAAAACCCTTTACACATTTTAATACACAGGTCGTCTATCTTAGGCTGGTAGGCCCGGTCTCCTAATGGCAGATCGCATTACACGTTTCACTGCACCCGATAGCATTTCAATCATATCGTTCCCTGCACGGTGATTTAACAGAAATTGTTGGTAATTTCTGAAATGGTTGGCACTGCCAAAAAATAGTTAATATTGGCTGTAAGAGCTGAAAGGATTCGTTCTTTACACAAATTCAATTAAGGTTTTCTATAAAATTTCATTAAGCGTAGAATTCGGATTTATATCTATCGAATATCGTAGGAAATACGGTTCAAGCTTTAAAAAAAATTGCACTTAAATCATTAACTTATACCATATGACACGTATTTTTTTGTCTATTCACTTCCCTTATCGTCTAACTTTTTAAAACAGCTCAGCAAAAGTAAAAGATAGTAATATAACGTAGGATAATAACAGTTATAAAAAATAACTTTCGTATGGAATACTACATCAAATTTTCTACAACAGGGTGTTAGCTATAACGTGGATAACTGTATAGAAAATGTATTCAGATAATTCCTATCTGTTGTATGCGGGAAATTTTCAGTTGACCAATTAGTACTATGTTCACTGTATAGTGCAAATCACCAAGAACATATTTAAATAAACATATATTTATAATTACCTTATAAGTGCTATAAGAAACCTTTATTAATCATCCTGTACAATCTAACGATAACTAAAATCAAAAGTGAAATCTTATTGTGTTGCTAAGTTAATAAAACCACACAAACTAATTTCTGCAATGGATTAAACGATAATTCTTGTTGAATAGTATTAGTCATATAATGTCTCATTGAGGATTTACATCCAAATACTTTCCTAAATCAACATCTGCAGTGTTAAAACACATATTAATATTTATCATAAAGTTTCCAGTAATATCTATGTACTAGCTTGAACTACAATAATGGATTATTATGAAAATTTGACATGGTGGTTGGCTATGTGATAGAACTTAAAAATCGCTGTTACAGTTGATTAATGAAGCCACACGTTTAATAGTAGATCAAGTTAACAGCAGACGTAGACTATTTGGAAAATCTTGTATGTGGTATGGGTGTAAATGGAAAAATAATCCCGCATTATTAACAATTATTGATCGTCAGTGCCATAAATTATAAATAACTCTACAAACTTGTTAGAAAAATTACAAAGAAAATTCTAAATAGAAGATAGTATACAAGAAGACGACGTGAATGAAAACATTATTATAGGTATACCGGAGTTAAAATCATGAAAACCCAAAAATGTCTCCGGTAACAGGGAATTGTTATCCCCAATTGGTGAAATATGAACCTAAACAACTATTTATTAGTTTGGAATATATCTGAGAACTACTCCAATAACGACCGAGGAATAGCAGCAATCTGTACCATTAGAAGAATATACCCAAACAGACGAACGAGATCGTAGACCACCAGGCGAGAGTTTCAACAGAACGATCTTAGAACCGCCTACGAGAAAAAAGTCACAGGAATAGGGAACTACATGTAACAGTAATCGACTTGAAAAAAACCTATGATAAGATAGCAATTTCGCAGATATGGGATGCTCTTATAGAACCAAATTTAACTTCTACTCTGATAAAAGCAATAAAATATCTGTATGACGGAACTACGGCAAGATAACCCATAGAAAATTATTCCAAAACCCTAAAAGAGTGTACGATTAAAGTAAGCAAAATGTGACTAGAAGTTGGGAAAAAAATACTTAGTTAATACTTCGTTGGTGATAGCACAGGACCAAGATGACTTGAACTACAGGATAATAAAACTTCAACAAAGAAAAAGAAAAACAAGAGGAATACGAAGCTGCAGGACTTGCAATCAATATGGAGAAATCGGCAGAAACGATAACAGGAAATATTCATCTTGTCTTGTACTAGATAACGCAGGAAACATGAAAGAGGATGCTGCATTTAAATATATAGGAATAATCCTAAACAACATGGAAGTAGCAATGGAATAATAGAACGAATACGTGTAGGAAGAAAGACAATACAGTCGCTAAACTCCACCTAATGAGACAAAACAATTACCAAAGGAACGAAGAAGAGGATATATAAAAACATCCTTCAAAGTATAGCCATGTATAAAGCCAAAACATAGACTATGAGCCAAAAAAGAAACAAACGCATGACGACGTAGAAGGATTATAGGAGAAGAAGATGTAGAACATGTAGACTAGAAAGCGTTAGAAACGACATAATCAGAGAAAATATTAATACGATCACCAACATAATACAGGATGTAGAGAAAAATTGATTAGCATGGTTTGGAAACGAAAAGAAGATGAATGACATGATATTGAACGAATGAAGAGGATACCCGCCGAAAGACGACGAGGAGGACGCCCTAGAAGAAGCTGGAGGGTCTTTACAAATGAGATTATGCAAGCAAATAAGTTAGACGGAGACAGGACACCATTTAAAGAAAAATGTATTTATAAAGGAAGGTAATTACAATATTATAAAAAATATGACAACTATATTAGGGGGAGATTGGGAAGACAGAAGGTTTTGCAAGCTGAAGACGACAAACCCATAAAGGAAACAGTCGAAGAAGAAGTGGAAGAATTGGTACCGGAATTTCAAATTAGAAAGGAAGTCGTGTCAACGTGCACCAGACGCTAGACCACCAAAGACTGTTGTCATTCAAGAAATTGTAGATTTGATCCATAATATGGTACTAAGTGGTCGGAGAACTACGATCAAAGATATTGCTGAGATATGTTGGTTTTCCGTTGGAAGCGTTGAGAAAATTTTGCAATAGGAATTGGGTTTGAAAATAGTCTGCGCACGATGGATTCCAAAAATATTGTCACTTAATCAGGGGCTGACCAGGATTCTCACTGCTGAGAGAAATTTGTGGTTGATGGACACGGTTTTGGATGGAAGTTTGGAAATATTTGCAACTGTAGATGAAATCTGAGTTCATTCCTTTGATCCAGAGGCCAAACGGCAGAGTATTTAATGGCGAGATCGTGGTTCCCGCCCACAAGAAAATTCGGTGTGGCTTTATCGGTCGGAAAGAGAGTCCCTACAGTGTTTTGGGATTCTGAGGGAGTTCTTTTGGTTGATTATTTACCACGTGCAATAACGGGAGAATATTACGCAAAACCCATACCAAAACAAGACAACGCTCCCGCTTAGAAGAGCTGTGTTTCTATGGCTGCTATCTACAATGATGGATTTGAGGGGAACTAATTTTTCGGACGATGAAGAGATGATGGCTGCTGTAAATGAGTGATTTGCAATGCAGAATAAAGAGTTTTTTTTATTGTTATACCAAGTGTGTTAAACTTTTAGGGGATTACGTTGAGAAATAAAGTTTTTTGAAATGTCCAAGCCATTTGCTTCTATATCAGGGACAATAAATGATGAACCACCCTTATATGTACAATACAATTATCTACAACGATTCTTCGTAATTCGATAGAATTGCTAGATAAAGTAGTGAAATCAAAAGAAAATTTTTACTTTGACGGGTGGGAAGGGACATTTTTAAAAATGATAAAATTGCTTATTATGCCCGCAATATATTTAAATAAGCACTAGTCTCAGTTATCTGGCTTTCACGAATTTTATGCAGTTGTGATACCGTTTCTATATCATTTCAATGTTATATAACGTATGGGACATAAGTTTTGAAGAAAAACTCAACAGGTTTAATCAGCAAAATAACGAAATTTTAGTCGAACTTAAATATTAATGGTTAATTTTACAGCTTCTGACAACATGAAAACTGATCTACAAAACTGATAATAGACCATGGTGCTCAATGGCACACAATTTGGCAAAGACTTGTCTCATCTTCCTTTAGACGATGTTCAGTTCCACTTCCAGAGTTTTTTTAAAAATTCCTTCCCGCAATTGTTGTCCATTTTGGGGGTCCCAACCGTTTTGATAAACCTTTCGACACAATAATGACCAAAATTCTTCTATTGGCCGAGATTGAGGGACATTCTGCTCCAACCTTTCCCGAGTCCTCCTGGCATAATCGTACGAAGCGAGATCAGGTCAAAATATTATAGCGTCGTTTTGATGATAGATATTAATAAAATTAAGCATTTTCGGTAAACAGCTTTGTGTATAAAGCCCAACACCCACAGATTCTCCCCGAACTCGTCCAACATGGGGTGGAAATGTCACCAAACTAAAACCATTTCTGGACAAAAGTCTCTAGAGGGTCTTGTATGAGAGCAAATACGGTAACCCAGCTTTCGACTAGAGATTCCAATTCTGTCTTGAGCGGATTGTACCAGTCTATTAATCCTGTCTTGTGGCAAAATATGAGGTCTTCCAGTTTTCAGAAAATTAGTGCAAAGTACACCCTCTTCGCATTCTCTTATTGTCCTATAAATCTAACATTTTGATCTCTGAACAAGTTAACAGTTTCACGTTTGGGCAACCGTCCAACAAAGCGATAGATACTTTTGAGAATTTCAAGTTTGTACGACATTTTGAACTTTGTAGTTATTGAATAAACTTGACGTTTATCAATAATATCAAAACATGATTTGTTTACCGGTCTCATGATAACTATATCAGACATCAAAATGGAGTAGAAATTTTAAGGCAAACTTTTTCTCAAAACTTATGTCCCATACGTTATTTTAGATAGCCATAACTTTTACATTGAAAATTTGTTGTAACAGTAAATTAATTTAGATATGAGTCTAAAGAAAGGTTTTCATGAGCTTTGATTCGACTCATAAAACTAAACGGCACTTAGCTTTGCGTCTTGTAAATGACAGAACACGGAATCTCACGTTATAGATGGTGTTTCAAAGTTCGGTGTAAGTTCACAATAGAAATGATGATAATGCAGGAGACCCGGATTAGGGGTGTTTCATGTTCTTTTGACTATTCCGGTTTCGGACCGGAAGGTTAGGACGGTCTGAATAAGTTTACTAGCGCAAAAGATAGCTTCTATATTTCCCTGATACATTTAACGAACCCTAGTTTCTAAACATGATACTTATTGAATCATGATACTTCATTAATTTTAGTAGTAGAAACTTAATACAATAAATAGCAGTTGTAATAAATCATTTACGAAATAGTTATTGAAATTCGTTTAAAACGTAAACAAGTGAGATTTGTAGTATTTTAGTCCTTTCTTTAGAAATTCAATTTGGTTGGAGCTGTTATTTTCAGGAAGTTGAAGCTGTGTTATTACGAAAATATCAGCATAGTAGAACTAATACTGTATACTGCGAAATGTTAAAATCTACAAAGAAATGTTGAATTTTTGCCGAAAATAGTGTCTTCAACAGTAAGCAATGAAATGAAAACACAATGCAAATAGCAAAAACGTTTTCTTTAAATTGATAGTAGGCTTAAGGCTATGTAAAAAATGTTTTCGTACTATTACGACTATCTGGTTTATCCCGAATGCAATCATCTCTGCAAAGGGAAGCAACCGTTTCTGAACTTTTTGTATAGAATCAAAAAGGATAAGCTGCCTTGGCTGTCAAGAAAACATTACTGGGAGGAAGATATGGCTATCTAGCTGAAATAGCAGTTCTGGTGCGATATTTTATTACTTAAAGATATTTCTAGTAAGAACACCAACGCCATTACGTACGCTTGCCAAATCCTTATCCGGTTGAAAAATTACTAACATACGAATAGGACATATCAGAAGCATTGTTTTCCAGCACATTTTAAGAACAATTTACGGTAGATGTTGTACAAGATAAAGAAACTACATGTGAAAAGCAAACAGTGAGGTAATAATGATAGAAAAATCATTAGTGCAGCAGTTCTACTGACGATTGATATTCAACATAAATTAAAAGGAACAGAAAGTGCACAAAACTTAAAGAAATAAGATTATTCGATATTAAAAATACACCCGGTGCTACACATAATAAATGAATCTTCTGAAAAAACTACCTAATAAGAAATAATAAGAAAATGTGCTCTTCTTATAGCGAGTCCTCCAATCATGTTTCCATCATTTCTATGATTACAGTAAGGATTACCTGAAAGCTCCTGCTTTTTATCTTCAAGTGGTATTTCCCATTACATCAGTAGATCATCTACCTTTACTTTTATATTTAGCTGTTATCTCATTCTCAGCTGGTGAAAAAGATATTAAACATCTAGGCAAAGCCGAGGTACGCAAGGAACTATCTAGATGGAATCTAGTACCTTCCTTCACAATATCAATTTGTGTTGCTTAGGATAGCATTCCATCACATATTACGATAATAAAATAAATGATATGCTATACTATAGTGTATCATTATTTTATTATAGAGTCTATAGCAATCTTACCTAATTTGACTTCCTTTTAGAAATAAGAGTAACCATACCAAGGTTATTCCAAACTTTCAAGCTATATCTTAATCTTCTTTCTTTCTTAATATCGCAACTTCAGCCTGTAATACCTGAAGTTCCATGGGAAAGTATACCGTGACCTACGCTAGGTTACCTATGATATTTGACTTATGCTATGTAATCTGTGCAATATGACCTACGCTATGTAACCTATGCTATGTGACCTATGATCTGACCGTGATTTATGCCTTTCGCTATGCGAGTTGTGATACGTGATCTGCACTATGTGACCTATACTATGTGTTCTATACTACGTGACCCATTTTATGTTACCTATGCCACAAGACATGCTACCTTCCTGTTGCCTGTGACCTGCGCTATATGACCTATGATATCTGTCTTGTGCTATCTAACCTACGCTATCTGATCTATGTTATCTGACATATACTATCTGACCTATGTTATCCGACTTAAGATACTTAGTCTTTGCTATCTGACCTGTGCTATCTGACCTATGCTATCTAACCTATTATATCTGTCCTATGCTATTTGACCTATGCTATATGATATTCTATCTAATCTATGCCATCTGACCTATGCTATCTGACCTATGCTATCTGACCTGTGCCATCTAACCTATTATATATGTCCTATGCTATTTGACCTATGCAATATGATATTCTATCTAATCTATGCTATCTGACCTGTATTATCTGACCTATGCTATCTGACCTACGCTGTCTGACCTATGCTATCTGACACACTCTATCTGACCTATGCTATCTGAACTATGCTGTCTGACCTATGCTATCTGACCTATGCGAGATTATCTATGGTATACGGCCTACGCAACATGATCTATGCTATCTGACCTATGCTAACTGACCTATGCTATCTAACCTACTATATCTAACTCATGCCATTTGACCTATGCTATCTAACTCTATCTATCTGACCCATGCTATTTGAACTATGCTATCTGACCTATGCTATCTGATCTATGCGAGCTTACATATGCTATATGGCCTACGCAACGTTATCTATGCTATCTGACCTATGCTATTTTATCTATGCAATATGACCTACGCTATCTGACATACGCTATCAGACCTATGCTGTCTCACCTATGATGTCTACCCTACTATATCTGTCCTATACTATTTGACCTATGCTATCTATCCTATGCTATCTGGCCTATGCTGTCTGACCTACGCTGTATAACCTGTAATATTAGACCTGTGCTATATAACCTATGCTGTCTGATCTGTGATATCTAACCTATGGTATTTAGCCTACGCAATATGACCTATGATATGCTCTGTGCTATGAGATTCATGCTATATGACCTGTGCTGTTGTTCTGAGTATCTGGTCTTTGATATAACCTGTGTTATATGACCTACAGTATGTGACATATGATATGTAATCTATGCTATGTGATTTATACTGATCGACCTTCGCTATGCGACCTGTGCTATATGACCTGTGCTATATGACCTGTGCTGTGCGCTTTATGCTATCTGACCTGTGCTACGTGACCAGTTCTATAATATATTCTATGTGTCCTATGCTATGTGAGCCACGCTATGCGGCGATGCTTTATTAGCTATTCTATGTGACTTATGCTGTGATATATTATATCTTATCTATAGTATCTGGCCTTTGCTATGTGACTTGTGCTATTTGACCTACGCTACCTCATCTATACTATGTGATCGCAAATTATTTTCACTATAAGCTTGTACATAGTATAAGTACATATTTTACCTAACATGGAATTTAAGTAATGGCCATATCGGTTGCTGTGCAAGAAGATATCGTTTAAGAAACTAATTAAAGTATTGAACTAAAGTTTAATTAAATTACAGAATATTTTTCAGTAATTACAAACTAATACCCATTACCTTGACATCAGAAAGAAAGATACAACTCAACTGAAAAGACACTACAGGTACTGCAAGTAAATTATGAGTGATAATTGTATGAAAATTATACACAGTTTAATGTGACGAGCATAAAAAATTCGCACAATACGATTCAATTGAAAACCAGAAAATGAAAGATTTATCACTGGCAGGAAATAATTTCACAGAAAAAAAGGTGTGCATCAATTTGAGTATAATGTACCAGTTTTCAATGGAAAGTGAAAAGCGATTTTTAAAATAGTCTGGGCGTAATAACAAATTGCAGATATTAAAAATCTACATAGTTATTTCTTTCAGATGTGGCAATATATATTTATGTTAGTTACAATTAATTTTATATTTTTTCCGCTTTAATAACATTTTTCTATATTGTCTGCACTTTTTAGTGAAAAGGTATATTCCGCTACCTACTTCTCTTGAACCACTGCGACGCCGTTACTGAAATGTAAGCTAATCGAAACACTCCCGAGAGAGAGAATAAAGAAAAGAACTATCACTTCCCGTAGAGGACTTTTGGATCGGGTTTTTCAGCAATACTTAACTGCTTCGTTGCAAATCTCTCTTTAACATTTATGTGAATTAGAACATAGAAATTTTATTTTTAGCAAGGGAAAAGTCATCTAACATAAATTTACATAAACGTTCAAGCATAGTAAACAAACTGTGTACCGTGGCATTATCTTGTTAAGAATAACATTTCTAAATTCTAATTCATGTAAATGCCCAAGGAAGGTTTGCAATGAAGCAATCCGGTGTTGGTGGGAAACCCGTTCGAAAGAGTCTCTAGCTGTAAGCCAGATATTAATAGCATGATTACATAGCCTTCATGCTCCACAGAATCTATGTAACTATTTCTTACACTTACCACAACTTGTTGGAGGAACCTACTAGGCCTATTAAGAAGTTAAGAAGATGAAGAAATAATTCATGATTTACATTTTGGTATTGGATATTATTTGAATTTCAGCTGACCGTAACATTTTAATCAATAATTTCCGTACAAGGGCAAGTCTTTCAGTTACATCCTATAGAATACAATGTTCTATGTGTCTTATTGTGCCTATGCCGTTATTGATATCTTGTATACTGAAAACTAATTCTAATGACTTTTTTTATATCATAAGTACTTAATATAACCACATTAATTAACAACTTCTTTCGAAATAGTGTTTGATGTAAATTGAGTATATTTTACTCATACACGCAATCTTTCGAAACGGGACATACATACGCGTGGGAAACTACAAATTCAAATTCGTTAATCACATCGCTAAATTGAAAAAGATCAAAGAACAAATTTACTTCGAACCGTTTCACTCGTTTTTTGCTAATATTGCAATTGCACTTTGAATTCTTCCTCGGCTGTTATTTCCTGAACCAGTTTCCCCATGACTGATTTACAAAGCCATACAGGGCGCACAATTCCATTCAGAATAATTCACTCTAAAGCGTTTGTCACAAATACATGACAGGATATTTCAGTGACGAATGCATTTTTGTCGAGTTATTTCCATAACCTGTACATATATCGAAATAGTTTGAATAACTTCCAAACACATTTATCAGAAATGAAAAGCGAGAGAAATTCTGCATAAAAGAACTCGGGCGATTTGGTACAAATTCTACTGGCCTGAATAGAACTCCACAAACATTTAACAGGAATGCTGAATTTTAGACAACGTTTTGTTCAAAAAAAGCGAAATGATTTATGACAATATCAATGTGAGTTGCGGATGCGGAACATTTTTTTCGGTTGTGAAAATATAAAATTATTCCTCGAACAGTTGCAGCTTAAGATTCAGAAAAGCCTTGCTGAACACCATTGAATGAAATAGGAAATCTGTCCTATCCAATTCGTTTCGACGTAAACTTGTTAGTGATGTCAATATAGTTCTAAAGGATGAAAGCTAACAGGAAGATCAGGTTAAAGAATTAGAAATGATGTAATGCGCAGATGGGATGCATCGAGCCAACGCTTCCATTACTTTAAGCGCCTCGTAAATTAATGGATTTGTTTTCAAACAAGCCCTGCAACATGCTGTTCGTGGTCATTAGCACATTTTCCCTCGACATTGTGCACTGATGAAGCTATCAGGCAATTTATAAAGTACGAAAATACGCCTTTCTACCGCAATTTGCCCTCGTGAAATTCAGCAAATTTAGAGTAACTGCCGTATTTTCTGCAAAGGCGTTTGAGAGAGATAATAAAGGATTCTCGACTTTTATATAAGACTTTTGTTCTGATTGCACACTGTCTCTATAAAATTACCCGGAGATTCAATTTGGAAACCCCAGCACTTATGTTAACCCTATAATATTGTTTCTTAGGAAGCTCATCTTAAGGAAGAATTTTTCTGAATAGAATGGCAAAAACGACATTTATAAAAACAGGAATTTGGCAATAAGAGAGAAATTGTACACAAAAATGCGATGATAATAAATTAACCGTTTTTAGACTTCGATGGTTTATTTTAAGGGATAAAGCCGATAATTATGAAATCCGATGTGAACATATTTTAAAGTTCATGCAAATCACTGGAAATGTCATTACCTTTATAGTATACAGCTTCAGTATAATCCTGGCGGCCTCCAATATTTGCTAATATTTATTTTGGTTTAGTATTTATACGGGCTGTATCACTCACTAATACGATCGGCAAATATGCCAATGCCTCGTTTTAAATCATCGCAAAACGTCGAATTGTAAAATGGAAATATTTTAACCGGAAAGACCTATAGATTTAGACATCCACAACGAGCCATTGCAACATATACCATAAGAACAACAAACACACACGAACATATTCTAATACTATCTGAAATTTGATTATATAATGATTCATAAATTACGCTTGCGGCAGTTGCTGAATGGATTGAGTAGCTAAGTAGCTGTTATTGCCCGTCCCAAGCCTGGATAAAGGAGGAGGGTTCAATGTAGGGCTAATGAGTCCACCTCGTAAAATCCTAACCAGTTAAATAGCTCAACAAGCAGCCTCGGACAAGACGGATGATATAGGAAACAACTTGGCAACGAAGAAGGCTAAACGATTCGGAATAGCAGTAGAAATAAGAGTTGGTGCATGGAATGTAAGAAGGATTAATAACAAAATAGAGTAAGTAGAAAAGGAATTAAACAAACTATATATACATATCGCCACAATTTCTGAAACCAAGAAAAAATTGAGAGGATCGATAAATATAAGGAATATACAATGAAAGATAGGAGTACCACAGGAAGTAAGAGCACATGCAGGAGTGATAATTTTAGTAAATAAGAAATGGAAAAATAGGATTAGCACATACATTTGGGTAAATGAGATGATAATAACTATAAGATGCAAAATTGTCCGTTGATACTTTACCGTGATATGTGTATACGCACCGGAAGAAGGAAGAAAGGAGGAAAACAGAACGTTCTATAAAATCTCGGAAACTACCGTAAACAGTCACAACAAAAATGACAACATACTCTTGGGCGGAGACCTAAATACAAGAGTAGGTAATAAAACAATTAAGGGAAGAGTTGGAAAATATGGAGAATTCACGACCAACGAAAACGGGAAAACATTGAGAGACTTCTGTACCTTCGAAAACCTACGAATCAATAACGCATTCTAGAGACATAAAGCAATACATACATATACCTGGAGTGCTAGGGGATAGACAGCAATAAACAGCTTTATAATAACAAACAAAAAGGCCTCCAAATTGACAAGAGATCCGAAAGTAAACAGAGAGAACGATCTAGGTTGGGATCGCTACCTGTTAGTTGCACACATAGCCCTTATGACAAGGTGGATGAAGTAGAATAAAGGAACAGGAGAAAAGACAGCTCACACCTGCTATAAAACACATTTATTACAAGAACCCTCCATTAGAGACCTTTATAAAAGGAGAATAAATCTATATCTAGAAAAAAGAGGAATAGGAAATGACAAAGAGCAAGAATGGGAAGACATAAGAACAATAATAAATAAAGCTGCATATGAAACACTCGGACATATGAAAAAACCAAGGAGAAAGAGATTTGTACAAATATGGAATGAAGAATGGAAGGCCGCAATACAAGAAAAGACGACAGCATATCTTAAATTCCAATAGAACAAAAATGACGAGTGCAGGCAAAACTATAGAGAGAAAGCGGTTATAGCAAAGACCTTAGTAAGACAATCTCACCGACAGAACTGAGATAGATATATAGCAGGATTAGAACATCAACTATACCGAAACGAAGGAAATATGGAAAAACTAATAAAACATCTCAATAAAGAAGAGAAGGATATTGCAGGTATTTACACAATTGAAATAAAAGAATGGATGGAATACTTTAAAGAAATATAGACAACAACAGAAGATGAACAAGATGAAGAAGAAAGGCCTGATGAAAGTACAGTGGATAGAATAGAAATGGAAGAGCTGCAGACAGCCTACAAAAGCGAAAGAACAATAAAGCTACTGGAACGGACTATCTGAAATATGTGCCTACAAAATTAAAACAAAAATTATAGGGCTTACACAAAATGTGCTGGAAAAAACATTCGTTTCCTATAGAATGGGTAACATCAATAGTTAAAGCCATATATGGGTCAGGAGATAAGCACAACTACAAAAATTAATGAGGAATCAGGTTGCTACAAATAGTTTACAACATTTATTCAACAATCATTTAAAATAGAATAATACCAATAACGGAAGAAATACTGCAAGAAGAACAAACAGATTTCTGAAGAGGAAGAAGCTGTACAGAAAATTTGTTTGTAATCCAACAATTAACTGAAAAGAGAATATACTTTAACAATGAAACCCACATCGGCTTCATGGACCATGAAAAAGCTTTAGATAAAGTAAACCGCAGGATTTTATGGAACAGTCTAAAGGAAAAAAGAAATACCGGAGCATTTAATATCAGTTGCCAAAAATATGCGTGAGGACACTAACATAATAACAGATAATGGTCAGAATACCAACAAACAAAGTATGGCACGAATAACCCAAGGAGTAAGACAAGGATGCCCGATTACGCCGGTATTATTTAACATATATATTAACGTAGGAGATGGAAGATATACTGTAGTGGGAATAATGCATGGTGCAAGTGCAATTCTTAAACGACAGATCAAGACCTACGTATTGGTATCTACAGTGACATCAGAGCCGCTTCACTAGCCCTGGGTAGTTGCAAAGTTACCTAAGGAGTGGTACTACAGTGCCGTGAAGCTCTCGACGATATCTCAAAAGATAATGTAATTTTCCTAATATGGGTGAAAGGACATGACGGAAACTACGGCAATGAGGAGGTCGTTATTCCTGTATTTCTGAGGACATTACTAAGCTCTATACTATACCAAGAAGCCCTAAAAACTTCACACGAAGATGGGTAAACACTGAAAGTTGTCGACATGCAAGGGCTGCTATTACGGCACCCTCAACAAAGAAAGCCAAATATTGTGTGCAATTGTCCCGAAAGAACCTGCGACTAGTTGTAGGTAACTTATTTGGACAGTGCATCCTAAATCAACACATGCACAAGATGGGACTGGACGGTCAAGGATGCAACGGGGATAACGAGACGGACGGTTGCGGAAGTCCTCAAGTACATCCAACTGGGGTGTTGCGGATTTCGGCCATAACAGGCCAAAAGTCTCCCAACATGTGTCATCTGATTGCTGCGAAAGCTGAGCAGTGACGCAGGACGTTAAACACATCAAAGATATTGTCGGAGGAAGACAGTTATGATTATAGAAGTCTATGAACTGAACTGGCAGCTAGTATGGCCATGCGGCTAGATAAGAATATGAAATAATACAGTTGGTAAAATAAATACAGTGCTTCTTGAAATAGAAATACTGAAAGACCATAGAGAGGATGGCTTAAAAGCATCAAAAATATTGCCGGAGGGAGTCAGTTATGGTTATAGAAGTCTATGAACTAAACTGACAATGGGTAGGCCATGTGGCTAGAAAAGAATATGAAATAATATAGTTGGTACAATAAACACAGTGGTTCTCAAAACAGTCTAATACAAATACTGGAAGACCATAGAGAAGATGGCTTAAACATATAAAAGATATTGTCGGAGGGAGATAGTTATGGTTATAGAAATATCTGAACTAAACTGACAGTGGGTAAGGCCACGTGGCTAGATAAGAATATGAAATAATATAGTTGGTACAATAAACACAGTGGTTCTCAAAACAGTCTAATACAAATACTGGAAGAC
>JABXWE010044777.1:0-12006 GCA_014611495.1 Limonius californicus | reverse complement strand
ACACCGCGTGATGCGGCATATAATATTTGGGATTTTGCGCAAGTGAATTATCGTTTATCTCTGTCATGTGACCTAAACGTTCATATTCGCTTAAAAATTCAACATATTCAGCCTTTAATTTACTGTCCCGGTCTAATTTACGTTCTAATGAATAAAATCGTTTCATAGCAAATTCTTTGGATTGACCTAACTCGGACATGCTACCCTTTAAAGGAATGTTTACGATAAACCTGTGCGGAAACGTATCGGCGCGTTTATGGGTTGCCACGAAATGATCCTCGCAGTACTTTTCTTCTGGAGAGTATTTTAAATAATGATTTTCGGCATTACATTCTTCCAAAGCCCAAAATTTTTCTAATTGCCCATGCAAAGCTGTAGCATTAAGATGCACCAATGTTTTCTTATTTCCGGAATTTTGACACCTGTTTTGTGTAAATGTGCCCCCTAGGATCCAGCCCAGCTGCGTCTTTTGTAATACAGGCAGGTTTTTCCCCAAATTATGCTGCCCATTGCAGAGAAGTTCCCAGAAAATATTAGCGCCAATTAAAATGTCGATTTTTTGAGATACATTGCATTTAGGATCCGCCAATTGTATTGTCTTAGGGATGTCTAGCTCAGCTAAATCGAAGGAAATTGTGGGCAAATGGTCCGTAATGCCCCCTGAGGCAAAAGGCGTATCTGCAAACGCCAATAATACCTTCGATTTAGGCTCGCTTCCTTTGCCTCCTATAAATCTGCCCACTTTTAGCGGGAAATTTGAAAATTGGGATGAATTCCATGATGCTTTTGATGGCCTAATCAATAGTAATCCGAAATTGGTAGATATTCAGAAATTTCGCTACTTAATTTCTGCCGTTGAAGGGGACGCCGCTCAGGCACTTAGATCTTTAAAGGTCACAGCAGAAAATTATTCAGTAGCCTGGAATGCCTTAAAAAAGAGGTTCGAAAACAAAAAATTAATTGTGCAAAACAACCTTAAAGCGTTATTTGACCTAGAATATATTAAAAGGGACTCGCACTCAACACTGCAAAGATTCTTAGACAACATTTTGAAAATTGTTGAATCCTTAAAAAAACATCAACAACCCACCGTGGATACATTATTCATAACTAAATACTTACAAAGCTGGGAGGTTCATAAAATGAACGTGAACAAACATGACAGAACTATTTGAGCAGGAATAGCATTATTGTTAACAAATTGGTGTACACCCACAAAATTGAGGTTTAGAATATAAAATTAATAAATTATTACAAACATTTTAAAAAGAAAATACGCAGCAAACGTACTCTCTGTGATACAGAAACACGTGCAATGCACCAATGACAGAAGGTCACTAACTAGTACCAACCTAAGATAACTAAAATTCCTATCCCTGGGCGGGAAAATTTGAACGGACAACCAAAAACACACCCCCGTAATTAGAAGGTATTCCCTGATTGCCCATCCAAATCACCCCGTCCAGAGACGGAAATAAGAGAACAACAGCACCTAACCATTATCCAAATCCATATCTAAGATATGAGAATAAATAACACTAAAAAAGTATGGGAAAGTAATACCCTATACCTATAAGGTATGGGAAAGTAATACCCTATACCTATAAGGTATGGGAAAGTAATACCCTATACCTATAAGGTATGGGAAAGTAAAAATCACTGTTGGCATTTTGAGTACGGTAAGAGATACAACTTTATTTAAATGAGAAATAGACGCTCGTTTATGAGGGTAATTTATCGGAGCTTCCCTTTAATCGTAATTAAACATAGTCTATAACAAACTGTCTTCACATATTCACGAAACTACGGAGTGTGTCTCAAATTAAAAAATCACTGTTGGCATTTTGAGTACGTAAGAGATACAATTTTATTTAAAAGAGAAAAGGGCGCTCGTTTATGAGGGTAATTTATTGGAGCTTCTGTTTAATCGTAATTAAGCAGTCTTTAATAAGGTCTCTCCGCATATTCACGAAAGTATAGAGTGTGTCTCTAATTTAAAACTCACTATTGGCATTTTGGGTACGGTAAAAGATACAGCTTTATCTAAATGAGAAAAAGACGCTCGTTTATGAGGGTAATTTATTGGAGCTTCTGTTTAATCGTAATTAAGCAGTCTTTAATAAAGTCTCTCCGCATATTCACGAAAGTATAGAGTGTGTCTCAAATTTAAAGCTCACTGTTGGCATTTTGGGTACGGTAAGAGATACAACTTTATTTAAATGAGAAAAAGACGCTCGTTTATGAGGGTAATGTATTGGAGCTTTTTTAAATGATATTAATGCATAGACTTTAACAAGTTGTCTTCGCATATTAACGAAAATATGGAATGTGTCTCAAATTCAAAACTCACTGTTGGCATTTTGGATCCCATAAGAGATATAACTTTTGTTAAATGACAAAAAGATGCTCGTTTATGAGGGTAATTTATTGTAACTTCTGTTCAATAATAATACCGCGTAGTGTTTGATAAACCAGCGGTTTCCGCATTTTTACGAAAGTACGCAGTATATCTCAAATTTAAAACTCGCTCTTCGGATTTTGGTTGAATAAGAAAATGATGTTTGTTTATATGGCTAATTTAATGATGCTTTCCTGTAATCATAATAACGCACAGTATTATAATTATATTATAATAAGTTACAATTATTCAGCTAAACTTTGGATAACCACTTACCACCACGATATTTAGAACATCCAACTACATATATCGGCAATTACGTTGCCATCTTCAGGAGGAACTGACGAACTTAGGCGATTTTTTGTTACATAGTAATATTTTTACTATAAACACAAAGTTTTAGGTAAACGATCTCTCAAAGGTCGATCTATTTTCTAACACATTAGGTAAGGCGTCCTAAATAATTTTGCTTAACTCGTCGTAACAATTCGTTTGGTATTGCTCTAATCGCTGCACGTATGCTGTCTTTTAATTCATTTAATGTTCCTGGCCATTCCACGTATACTTTTGATTTTAGATACCCCTAGAAAGAAGTAACAAGCCGACAAGAATAGTGACCGGGGAGGCCTCTAAATGGGGAAACTATCTTACTTGGGAACATTAATCGTAAAATTTCCATTGACTGTCTAGATATGTGCAAAGTGGCACCATCCTGCTGGAACCACATGTTATTTAAATTACAAATTCTGGACCAAGTAAGTTTTGCAGCATCGGTATGTAACGTTCAGATCTTACTGTAACTGCCGACCCGTGAATGTTTTCAAAGAAGTATATACAATGATTCCGTATCACGAAATAGTGAATTTAACGTTGTATAGTGGTTGTTCATGTAACGCCATCGGATTCTCCGTTGAGCAATATTTGTAATTTTGTTTATTCGCATATCCCGTCAGTTGGAAGTGAGCTTCATCAGTCATTAGCAATTATTCCAAATTACGTTGATTATTGTTCAAAACATGTTCACGATTTGAATTTTGTGTCGGTGAATCATAAAATCATTTAACGTGTGGCGAAGAATTCTGTCCGATAAGTTTAATGCTTGCGAGTGAAGCAAAGTAGATCGTTAAGGAGTTTATAAAACGGCAATTTTTACTCTATTTCTGCTTTCAGCATTACGTACAGCAATTAGATCAATTTATTCAATTTCAAATTACAGAGATTGGGTTAAAAATTTGGTATCAAAACGGGGTTTGAAATTTGAAGACTGATCGTTTTAAAACTTGTGTTATGTTCTTAGTAAATAAATTATTTTCTACCAAAAATTGCCACGGGTTTTCTATATGTTTTAAAATACAGAAAATTTGAAAAATTATTTATTAATATTTTAAATTGGGTCTTTTGGGTTATTCTGCCGGGCCTATTTTTTACAATATAATACTAATAAAAGATATTTTTAAATTATGAATGATGTTTATTTTGAATGCCGGTAGGGACTAAATACGAGACATAAGACTTTACAGGGAAAGTGTTTATCAAATCATCTAAGCGATCTTTTTATTTTCATACCTGTAACTTAAAGTCACAACTTAGAACTAATGCAACGTGTGTCAAAAACAGTCGCGCTCAGACTGTAGTTGTAGTGAGTACAATTAATGTCTTAAAAATAAGTCAGAACGATGTTTTAAAACGGATTGGGTTCCTGGAGACCCAAAACATGTATTTCCGTAAAACTTTAATGTCTTAAATTTAACTAATAACCATACATTTCCATACTGAGATATGGTAAACGAAATGCAAGAAAAGCAGAATCAACACTGTTAGGATCTTTCCCAGCAAAAAAAATCTCTAAGAAAGTGTTTAAGTTTTTAAAATAATAAGAGAAAAATGGAATTTTATGTGGGTAGTGTGGGGTAGAATTAGTTTATTTAAGTAAAATATTTCGAAATTTTTGTTAATTATTTAAATCTTATTGTTAACAATAAACAGGCAAACGCAGTTAGCATATAAATGTGCTTATAATAATAAGAATTTGACTTATTTGTGTCTATGTCAAGTAAACGTTATTTTCCTCGTGAGGTGATTAATTACATGACCGGATGCTTTTGTATGTACTTTTAATATTAGTGTAATGCTGATGAGATTAGGCTACCATAATGATTAGCAATTAAAAAATATAATTAGAATTGCAAACCAAAATTTCGAAATCGCCTACCTGCAGAACTGGGAATCGGTTCTTAACATTTTTCCACTGTTATAGAAATGGCTAATTTCATATTCGCAGTGTATTGTTCTTATAGGCTGCATTTTGTATATATTCAATATATAATGCTTTTCACTTTATTTTTCTGAATGCTGCATTTTTACCAAGTTACGTAAAAGGAGCTCTTTGGCAGTTCTGGGGAAACAAGGAGCAGTGAACGGTGTAACAGCATTATATTCTGAGATTATTTACGGAACTTTTCTTCGCATTACGGCAGCTGTCGTAAGAACTTTTATATTAAAATTGTATACCTACTGTGATCTACCAAGGTGGAGGTCACTTAGAAGAATGAAATGTGAAATATCCGAGTTTAAATGATGAATAAAACCGAGAAAAATGATATTCAGCCTTGCCAGCAAACACATTTGGTTCAAAAATGGTATCAGGGAAGCAGGGTTATATCAATTCCAAAAACTCTATAAGGTGTATTTTATAAACTTGTTCAATCCTCCCTCCGCAGTGCGATACTGAGTGTACACACAAAAACAAAATTAAATTACGATGCCCACACTTTATACGGTGCAATAAATTTAAGAATAGTTACTACACAAACACTTTGCAACGAGAATTAGAAATTTGGGAAGCGACCACATGTTCATTTACAACCTCGTCTACGCAAATCCAGTAGACACACTATATTTGTGCAACGTGACTGATTAAAAAATTTGCAAACCAATAACTGGAATGTAGGCGCGGATACAATGGAAAGGGGGTAATGAGGGGTAATTACCAACCTGAGCCCTAAGGAAACCTCCTTTTTATATATCTAAAATTTCATTTTTGTATGTTCCTATTTTTGTGGAACAACATATATAACTTTAAATTTACTTAAATATAATTATTTTTACTCTTCCTAAGAATACCACCTGGATCCGCCACTGCTGGAATAGCGACTTTATTGTATGGATTAGTAATATAATAATCCTCTTTCTAGAAGAAGTTGTTGAAGAAGTTTGTCTAGAATTACTTAAAAGTGAACATGCAGCCTTAAGGGAGTAATAGTAAGTAGGTTTTCGTATTTTGCATTTTCTCGTTTAATATTGTACAAAAAGCAAATAAAAAAATCCATGCTTATGAACGTTTATAACAGGCACATTCAATCGAGTTTAAAAAATAGGCTATTTGTATATTGTTGCGGTGTTAAATGAAATAATGATACGAAAAACTTTTTAAGGAAATCGTAAATCATCATCACCACTGACAGCCTTCTTTGTCCTGCTGGACATCGGCCTCTTCTCTGCCACGTGTTTCTCCTCAGTGGTGGTGCTAAGGTAGAAACACGGGGGACCTACAGTTTAACGTCGAATTTGAACGACAGAAATTCCAGAGAAGGTTTTTAGCATTAAGATCCCACGGTTTGGGAAATTGTGTGTGGTGGGTTGCAGACAAGGGTTTTATAAATCTGCATAGTACAGAATCGGCGTTTTACTTAGAAAGCGAGAGCTCTACCTACTGAGCTACCACCATACCACATCGATAGATGCGAACCCACAATTCAGCTAAAATCGAAATACTCATTTCCTAACGTTGCCTGCCGCGGTTAATGTGTATAAATATCCAATAATTTATTGTATTTGGTAACCTCGCTGAACAATTGTCAATACACTTGCAACTGCACAGTTTTCAATAAAATGACCAGCAAGTTAACCTATACCATATTTATATTTACCTTCGAATGAATTCTGGATGGGTTATCTTGCCGCTGATGCAGTAGTATTTGTAAATGCAAACTACATTTATGTACTTTATATGAAGATCATAAATTACAGTGCACACTTCCATAACAACTTTCCAATCATGAAGGTTGCAATCGTACAGATCTCTTTTAAAATTGCATTTTTGCTTATAAACAATTTTAAAAACCTGCAAACACATTTATTGGCCCGATAGGATATTTGCAACAAGCTTAATCGTATGTTTTTTTTAAGAATCGTGGAGTTGCCAAAGGCAGTTCCAAAATTCCCATCCCACTCAGCTTACCCCGGCTCAGCACATTTCGTGCTATTCACAGGTCTAACATGCTCCCGGAGCCGGACATTAGGGCGCGTGGACGTTAGGGCGCGGACCGTTAGGGCGCGTGGACATTAGGGCGCCGACCGTTAGGGCGCCGACCGTTAGGGCGCCGGCCGTTAGGACGCCGACCGTTAGGGCGCGTGGACATTAGGGCGCGGATGCACAATAAAATGGCTTAAATATTCGCTTAATATGCAGTTTAAATGAAATATATGCAATATACACAAATTGCATATTAAAAAATTAACACTCCTAAAAAATATAGATATAAAAAAAGAGACGTTTAAACATTAATAGTTTATTTATAGTTATAGGTTTATAAACTACAGATAAGTTAAAAACGCAAAAAAAAACATTATTTAAATTACATTTTAATTATCGACTGAAACAATAAACAATTAAATATTTTTCCATATTCTCCATTAAGAAAGATTGGCGCCTATCGCTTAATATATTTTTATAAACAGAAAATGAGCGCTCAACATCACATGATGTAATTGGCGAGTATTTCAATTTGCTTACAAGCAATGGATCAATATTTACAGCTTCATTCGAAATTTTAGATCCATTAAGAACTTCATATATGTGTTTGATTTGTTCGTAAGCGGGATTGTTTTTTAGAACAGAAGAAAATTTTTGTGTTATGATTTTACCGGTTTCAGAGGGTACTGCTTGCTTTACATTTTTCTTACAATTCTTCTACCATATGTAGGGATTCCGCTAAAGGCAAACTAATGGTTTGTAAATTTTTTATTACCGGTACAAAACATGAAAAATGACCTCTAATAAACACCACTGGACGGCAAGTTGTTTGTCCAAAAATAGTTTTTTACATTCGTTCATCGCAGCACAATCTGCTTCAAAATCTGTTATAAACTTTTTAAGATCTTGAAAATGTTCTGCATAAAACATGACTGCGTATCCCATCTGGTAATAACAGGTTCTGGGGGCAATGGAAGATTTGGAAAATGTTCTTTGTATCTTTGAACCCTTAACGGAGCTTTAATAAAAATTTTTTCGTATTTGATATCAGGATATTTACAGTTTTATAGTGTTCGCGAATAGTTTCCCCCACCCTGTTAATATCATGAGCTAAGCAGGTCAAGTAGATTAAATTTGGAAAAAATATTTTTAAAGAGTTACCCGCCTTCACCATATACGACGCAGCATCGGATAACATTAAAAGTAAATTTTCGGTAGGTATCTGTTCCGGTAGAAACAAATTTGACAAGCTGCCGTTTACAAACCTGGCTATTGTTAAATTATTTGTTTTATCTGATTGTTTAACACTGTGCAAAAACGGTTCTGGAACAGTATCTTCTAATATTCCAATAATTAAATTTTGTCACATAACGTCCCATGGCGTCTGTAGTTTCATCAACGGCTATCCAAAACATATTGCCTGATATTTTAGTTTTGATTTCGTTCATAGTCTTTTCATGAAGAATATCAATATATTTCTTACGTGATATAGATTGGCTAGGAATATGTTTGTCACAGTATTTCGACAAAAATTGTTTAAAGGGTAAACTATCCAACTTTTTTAATGGAATATTAGAAGCCACTAAAGCGTAACACAAATCAGCATTGAAGTTATCAAAATCTGATGTTCCAGTAGCAAACGAAGTAGTAATTAACCGTTGTGTTTTAGAGGAAGCCCGTTTAATGTTTTCCTTGTGAAGTGCTGTAGATACATGCTAATCCACTTGGTACTTCTTTGAGCATGGTATCTGCCAAATACAAACAGACATTTTTAATGTCAGAGAATAATTAGGGTAACGAATGGAATTCAGAATTTTGATAAAAATAACAAAACAGTATAGCTAGACGACAACAAATTCAATAAAGTTTACTGCAGGAAAAAACTTTACCTTCTTAGAACACGCTCGACAAAAATAATTTTTCTGTCCGTTTCTAGTTCATTGTCTTTTTTTATCCACAATTGACAGTGATCAGCAGTAGATTTTCCAATTTTAGGCATTTTTAATGTACCACAAACAGCTTTAAGCAAATGCACAGAAGACCAAATAACTCTGTTAAACTGTTCACTAATTTACAACAATTGAATAATAAAAGAAAGCAAGAGAACAAAATTCTACTGGTTTTTGTAAATTGTGTGCATAGGTAATAATTGTTATCTCCGTAGTCATAAAACCAAAGATGAAAGGGTAAAAGATAGTTAGTTACCTGGAGAATTGTTAAAATGTGTCACCTTGGAAAATCCCTTCAATAAGCTGCTATTTTCTAGAACAAGAATCGTAAAATAAAGGTTGAGAGGGTATTACGAAATTTCCAGAAAAAAATTCAATACCCCAGAAATTAAAATTTTCAAAAATGGATTTCCTAGGACCTAATCGTATACATGTCGAAAATCATTGCCCTGCATGTAAGCTAAATTAAATGCAAATGCATATTTTTCCGCGCTCTAGTCATTAAGGCGTATAAGGAGTGACGAAAAATTTCTCAGCCGGCCCTTGGATTTTTTGAATATGCAACTAGCCACACATCATCCAGTATCTTCAAAAGTGTATGACGTTACAAAATTCAAATAGAAGGATTAGTAAAATCACCCAAAAGAACCGACCTTCCTTTTCTTTCCTTCTTGTTTTTAAAATAATTGGGTTTCCTGTGGTTTTAAAAATGAAATATTTGCGTACGGATTTGTATACAATGCAGAACATTATGTTTGATTTTTTAAACCTTTACAGGTTATCTTAATAATGGTAAATAGGTTATTCAACGTTATATTCTAGATTTATTAAAATTTTCTTCCCCCGCAGTGCTATCCGATCTGAAAACAGTTTAACAAATGTAATTGTCAGAATCACTAACTTCCTAATTATAATTATTAAACAGCTAAATACGTATTAGCGTAGACTAATTTATTAGTCTACGCCTCTACGGTATTAGTCAGTCTTTAAAACTGTATAACTAAATTCGGATAGAAGCATTAGTAAAATCATAAAAAAAGGGCAGCAATTCTTTTCTGCACTTCTTGTTTTTAAAATAATTTGTTTTTCCTATTATTTACAGATTTTATCAATCTTTGATGAGTTTATAATAACTGTTAATAATTACCTATTTCAAGTTACCTATATTAATTAATCAGAATTTTCTTCTCCTGCAGAGTTGTTCAGTCTGAAAACAATTTTAGCATATGTAAACAATATTGTAGCTTTTATATTAAACACCGACATTCTTTTCTTTTTTCGTTTTACATTAGAAGGAAATCTAATTTGAATGTTATAGTACCAAGAATGATAAAAGCAATCGCTCAAAGGTATACCCACTATATTGGTGCAGAATTATTTAACAAACTTCCTCGTATCTTAAAAACTAGATCCCTATTAGAAAATTTGTTTCATAAGAAGATAAAAATTTGGATTTTTGATATGACATGGCAATTTGTTTTAAATATGTTTTATAAATGTAAATAAAAATATTATTACTTTATCAGGTATTGTCCTGTATGGTTGTACATCGTATAATTAGTCCAATTAAAAGAATTTATTGAAACGTAAAACAAATGGTTATTATAAATACACACAAAAAGAAGCTGTTATAAATAAAACAAAACTGTTTCATATAAATTATTTGACACTATGTACTTATATATAAATAATATAAATAAATTATTATTATTTAAAATTAAAATACAGATGAGTAACAAGTTATAACAGCGAGTCTCGCGCCCTAGTGTCCCGCGCCCTAACGGTCCGCGCCCTAATGTCCACGCGCCCTAGTGTCTCGGCGCCCTAACGGCCCGCGCCCTAGTGTCTTCGCGCCCTTGTGGCTGGCGCCCTAACGGCGGCGCCCTAACGGCCGCGCCCAGATGTCCTAGACCGAACATGCTCCACCCTTGAAAAACCCCATGCCCCAGACACCACAAACACCCTGGGAAAGTGCAGTGCTCAGGATTCGAACCTGAGCGACTTTGGTAGAATAACTCCAAGCCAAGCGCTGCGGGCATTACTCTACCGCGGTCCCAATCGTATGTTTGGGTAACATACAAACTGTTTGATATATTTTTGTAATGGGAATAATGCGGATCTGGATGTGAAAGCACCAGGTATAATATCAAAAATTGTGGTGGCTGCTGACAGAAATGCGCTAAATATAGAAAGTTTGTCCGTTTGAATGTGGTAGACAATGATGTGGTTGAAATAAAATCAGTAGTATTCACCTGATGACGACTGTAGATACCTAACAGTCGAAACGTTGTGTAATTACTGCGTTTTTAAAATTAAAATAAAGACAATGGAAGTCCAAACTACTGATTTTTTATAGAAAGTTTGATTTTAAATATGAACAACAATGCTGCTACACCATTGCTTTAACAAAGTTTACAAGCAAAAAATTTACACATTTTTGGAAAACAGCTCGTATAACTCGTCACCAGGAGAACTCCCAAGGTGGGTTCCTAAAAACGCAGTGAACAGCAGCCCTGTACCAAAAAATTATAATAGCAAGTACAAAATACGTCAAATCCAACTTAAAATTAATAAATTATGGAGCAACCAACAGCACAAGCGTATAGGATTGCAAAAGAGGAAATTTTAATGGCTATAACAAAATATAAAGAAAAACGGCATTAAATTTAAATAAACACCGTACGACAAAGCGTTAATTTGCTGTAAAAGCAAGAAGGACCTCTACGTTTGATACTTTCTAATTTTGAAAAAATATGCAAAAAGAAAGAGAAAAAGCTCACTACCCCAATATAATTAAAACACTGTTTTATTCCATATTCTTTGGGATTCAGTCCCAAAGAATATGAAATAAAACAACAAATACTGATACGCAATCTTGACGGCTTCCCCTGACGGTTTAATTAAGGATGGTGACATCAGTGAGGTTAAATGTACATTAAAGGCCTGAAACGACTCTCCATTGCAGCTTATATATAAAAATACAATTAAAGGTCGATTCGCATTTTACGGAACGTCAACGTCGCGTCAGCGACCGGTAACGTAACGTCAAAATATTGTATAATAAATTTCTTGTGGTAACATTCACATAGAGACGTAACGGAACGTACCGTCAGCGTCACGTCGTTACCATAAGAAATCTATTAAGGTCGATTCGCATTTTACGGAACGTCAACGTCGCGTCACCGACCGGTAACGTAACGTCAAACTATTGTATAATAGATTTCTTGTGGTAACATTCACATGGAGACGTAACGGAACGTACCGTCAGCGTCACGTCGTTACCATAAGAAATCTATTAAGGTCGATTCGCATTTTACGGAACGTCAACGTCGCGTCACCGACCGGCAACGTAACGTCAAAATATTGTATAATAGATTTCTTATGGTAACGACGTGACGCTGACG
>JABXWE010044776.1:0-12851 GCA_014611495.1 Limonius californicus | reverse complement strand
AAAATACATCAAGATCAAATCCTTGTCCGCCCCAAGGTTTGATTAATAGAAGCACACGGCCCTGTTTTGGCAGGCAGGGCCTACGAACAAATATGGCTCAAACTTCTAGAGCAAATGCTTGTACAGTCAGACAAGCTACAGGTCGGGCCTTACCTGATAATGCTGGGTGTAGTTCCCAAATGACGACGCGGTCTAAGCCGAAGGTAAATTGTAATATTGACAGTTCGAGAAACCGCGAAAGCCTCAAAGAATATAAGGCAACCCTTTTTACGTATTTAGTGATTCTCCTGCTTATAGGACTTTTTAATATTTCGAAGTTACATTTCTGTCAAGTCAACGCGGTGCGTACTGGAGTTTCATAAGTTTGAGGGGGAAGGGATTCTAAAAGACAGTTTTCCGTAATTAGGTCAGTGGGTTAAGCATTGTCGATCTTGCCGGAAGTATATTGTGATTAGTGAGTATATTTTATAAATCGTTTGTCGATTGGGAATTCGTTTTCCGCATTGAGAGTCGCTACACAGGAGCTCATTTCCCATAGTTGTAGGGAAGCAAATCTCCAGGAATATATTTCCAGTGTAGAATTTACTCCGGTAAAGAAGATTTTGTTTGGTGTTATGCCAGAGTGCATCTACTGGTGAACTTTAATTCTTATCTCCGATAAGTTTAATTTAGGCAAAATTCGTGCGGCTGGACGTCCCGAAATTAAGGCGAAGCAGTAGAAAAATTCTACATTCCTACGTATTGTTCATATTGTTACGCTGTTCTGGTCGAGTAACCTTCGAAAGGTTTTTCCCGAACCGAGTGGACGCATGGGGCTATAGATAAGGAGTCTGGTGTACGGTCGATCTGATTACCGCCACATCTTGAACAAGGGAAGTGCATTTTAAAAATTGCATAACCTTGCCTTGTTGTTTACGATTTCTTTATCGTTATTTAGGAATTAATTTAGTAATTGATTGGGTTCACAGAATTGTGTCATTAGGGCTTTAATTGGGGATTTGTGTACATATGAAATACTATTGTAATATTCCATTTAATAGGGGGTACAATTTTACGTAAAGCATATATACAGGGTACTCCGATAGTGGGTTGATATTGCGTTTGTAAGAGTTCACAGCTTGCATTTTTTTCTTGATTGTTTTGATCACGCATGAATTCGTGACGCGGAGGCCTCCTTCGTTACGGAATGCACTAAAAATTACTGGTATCTTAGATGAGTAGCGCAATAAAGGTCCGAAAAATTGTTTGAGTGTCGCCCAATTTAAATTTAGTTATATTCAGTTCCAGGAATGTAAAATTGGACTGTTAATTTATTTCAATTTATTTTTCTTGTATAGAAATATTAGAATTGTGGGTTGTTTTTTTTTTATTAAGTAAAAAGAGATTTGGTTCCAACTTCTTTTATTTTACGACGAATTATTTGGATTTAAGTCTACATAAAGGACAGATAGTAGATATAAAGGTAGGTGATTATTTATCTTGGGGTCCGACTTCCCATTTACCACTTCGGCGATGTTAGTAAATCATAAGTCGGTGGTGCCTATAAATTAATTGTTGGAACCTACTCCTTCTTCGATTGAGTTTCCGGGATGCTAACATTTGTCAACTTGTTAAGTTTCTACATAAGCAGTGGCGTAGTTACGAGGTTGTTTTTGTAATTCAACTAATTTTTGGTATATAGTAAAGATTATAGGCGTGACAAAGTATCTCGAAAGTAATATCAATGAGGATGATAGAAGTTCTGAAGAGATTAAAAACAGAATAAGACAAACTAAGGTGGCTTTTAGCAACAAAAAATCACTAGTGACATCCCAAAAGTCTAAAAACCAGGAAGAGATTAATTAAAACATGTATCTGGAGTACCGTATTATATGGCTCAGAAGCATGGTAGAAGGTTTTGTGATAGGAAAAAGTCAAAGGACGGCCACGTCTAGAATTCATGAAGCAAGTCATAAAATACGCAGATGCGAGAAATTACGCAGACTTAAAGGAAATGACTTGCGATCGTCATAAATGGAAAGCTGCCAATCAATCCAGGGATTGAAGTTGAGAGGGAGAGACAGCTCTTACGAGACGTAGCGACCTTCTCGTATAGAAGAGAATGCATAGGCATGTGTTGGGCACTTAAAGTACCACAGACATTTGGGGCCTATAGCTTAAAGTGAGCACTGAACTATAGGAAGGGTATACACTTTTACTTCAGAGAAAATTTACTAGGCAGAATACTTTCTTAATTTGTCATTACATTAGGAGGGAGAACGGCTGTTAAAAATCCGATGTTTCGGTACTGCTATTTGAATATCAGACCTTCATTGTAGAAGTCTAACGCGCTAACCTCTAGGCCACGATTGCCTCATATATACGAGTAGATATTACATTTGGATATTTATAACGAAATTCTTTATTTACTTGGATTTTAATAATCCATTAATTCGACACTACCAACACTGAATGTTTAATACTCAATCAGCTTAGTTAATTTACATATACATTTAAAATAGGCGAGCTGCGATGTGTGATACGTTAAAAGTCACTATTGGGGTTGGAACTTCTCAGAGAGGCAAAATTCATGGTTAGGATGTACAATAAGCCAATGATGGCTGCTTGCTTGCAAAACTGCGTCCGTTATATCGCCCAATCAAATATCAATCACTCAAACATACGGGAACCAAGAACAATAATAAACTCCGAATTTCACAAAAACTAAAGACTTTTTTTATTGGGGCTTAACAGTGGCAGCTGTCAAACAGTAATTTATTTTTCATTTTATCAATAAATAAATACTTGAATACCTACGTTGTGTGGTTTTCATTATTGTTAAGCACTACTGTGTTATTGGTGAATACTGCGAGTATTGCTAATATCAACTTAAAATGTTTATGGACGAATAAAACACATTTTAGACAGACCACATAACTCTGTATCGCGACAATATTTATAAACTAAGCTGAACAATTTCCATTTAAGTCATATCATCCTTTTTTTACATAATTTTTTAAGGTTGTCGAGCAGTTTATAGAGGTGGTAGAACGTCGACAACGTTAAGGCGCTCGTGGCTAAGAGGTCAGTACGTTAGAAGACGTATACACTGAAGGCCTGGGGTTCAATTCTCAGTACAACAAATTTGGATTTTTAACGGCTGTTTTCTCGAGCAGAGCAATGGAAAACCAGCCTCTGCACAGTAAATCTTCTTTAGAGTAGAAGTGTTTCCTCTATCCGTGGCTTGGAGCCCACATTAGCCTGTAGGTCCTCTATGTCTGTGGTACTTTAAAACGCGCAACACAGGCATATGAGGGAAGATCGCTATGTCTCGTAAGATACACGAAGCACCCATACAAGAAGAAAACGTTAACATCGATCAAATTCCATTTAAATGCAGCAATCTAAGCAGACAACAATAGTTACGAATGTTAACGTTTGTTTTTGTGAGCGCATTACTTTGCGAGTTGGTACTAAGGAGAGAATTTTAATTAACAACGTTGTATTGTTTCGATTATGTCACATATTTCTATGTCACCGTTTTGAGGTACCTTGCATGATGCCTTCATTAACCATAATTCTTGTTGTTGCTGCATGTTGTAATTTAGTAAGGAATTTCTACGTAAAGTGCAGTAATTAGTGAAATAGTGGTTGTCTCTCGTTAAAATACACCTTTGATCATTCTGGTAAACACAGTACATTATTGGTGTCTTAAACAAGCACTGCTTTAATAGCGCGTCGCAACTAAGGACGTTGATAGCTTCGGCGCCGAGTAGGTACTACTTATTATCAGAAATAAGTAGCTAAGATTCTACGATGATGTAAATTTAGGTACACGCATGAAGCATTTTATTTGCATTAATTAGGCGTGTTTCAAATCACAACGTTTCTAATTATTTGTATTTGCGTTGGGTGTAAAGAAGGGCAGAATTGTATTGGAAAGCTATGTTAAATATTTGAAGTTAGCTGAATTTGCTGCAGAACGTATGTATTTACACATATACAGTGTCATCAAATAAAAATATTATTGCAGCAGTTTATGAAAAGACTCGTAAATGTGCCTGACATCTACCAGTTATTACCTGTGGTTGACTCCCTCTAACTTGCTTGTTTAAAAAAATAGTGATATAAAGAAACATAAAGATTATCTGTTAGAACTGTATCTGTTGTTCAAAGAAAGGGGGGGGGGGTAAGTAGACTGATGTTGAATTTTGTTATTCTAAACGATGTCCGATATTTTCCGTCGAGGATGCATACACAGCGTTTTTTACATTGTCCTACAGAAAGTAATCCATAGGCGTTAAGCATGGTAATCGTGGAGGCCAACGAACGGTGCCAAACGTGCCACGCAATGAGTTTTGAAAACGTGACATCTAAATAATCTCGAACAATGCCGGCGTTGTGAAGACCAGTTTCGGTCTTGCTGGTACCACTTATGCTTTTGAAGGGTTATATCTTCTTAAATTTTTTTGGAAGAAACGCAGATATGTAGGCCCATCTAAATGTTCATAAATAAAAAATGGACCTACAATCGCATTATCTAAATGGCCAGCCCAAACACTCAAAGAATATCGAACCTGCGGCCTAGTTTCTCTTATTAACGAGGATTCTCTGTTGCATAGTGTTTCCTGTTAAACATTCCCGAATTTGTAAATAAAGACTTATTCATCAGCTCATAGCATTTTTCTGGAAAAATGCAGATCTTGGAGCAGTGTTTTAAGAAACCAATAACAAAAGTCCAATCTTTTATTACCTTAGCCAGGATGAAGAGTTTTTACGGGTATGCATTTATAATCATGGTAGTTACATATGTTTTTGCATGATTTTCTTCACATATAAATCGTCAATACCAATTCCTGAGATATTCTTCGGCTGGAGTTTTTTGGATCAATGGTTAGTTGAGCCAGCACTTTCACTTCTTTGGCAATAAATCCTTTTCTATACGGGCCTCGCGGTCTTGTAAAACTGCCACAAACCAAATTTCTTGAAATCCTTGCAACCATTGTTCGGTGAGGTTGCTGTCTATCTGGGTACTAATTTACATAATTTTCAGACGCTAAAACAGAATTTCTATTGCTGTAAACGTAGACATCGTACATATCCTGATTTTTTTCATCGGTGGGCATCTTGATAATTACAAAACACGTAAAGAAAATCTACCTACGCCACTTAAAAGCAAAATGTCCATTTTGTTATTAAAACAAATCGTTTGTTGCCTGTCAGTTTCAATTATTTTATAAACAGTGGGCACTCGGAAAATTCAAATATTCATCTGTTGTTTTTGAATTTCGTTAGACCAATATTGTTCAGTATTTATGGTGTTTAAATGGCAATTAGCAATACAATCTGTCACTTTAATTACCGTTTCAATTGTTTTTCAAAGCATAGGCGTTTTATGAGTTATTTGCACAAATTTTCAAACTTTAAAAAGTTTTTTGGATGAAAAAGGTTATGTTGTTTACCAATTTGAAAAGCTAATTTTTTGTCTATCTAGTGGTGTAATAATCCCATATCGCGGGCATAAGAAATAAAAAAGTTGTCATTCGTAGCTTGAAATCTGGAAGGCCTAGAAAGTTTCTGCCATTGTTATTGAACTCACAGTGACCAAAAGCATAAAGTTAGTTTGATTGAAATGGCGTCAACGGTAGGGAAGATAATAATTTATTTTTAAAATCACAATTTTCAGTTTTTTCGTTATAAATCAAGACTGAATGAAAATATCCAGGATTTCTTTTAAGATTCTTAATCGCCATTAAAAGGCGCAATCTTTCTCTCAAGTAACCGACCTCGTATCTCTTAACGTTTCCGAGATGCATCGAAAAATTCACCAACCTGTGTAATGTTACTATGCAAAAGAATTATTTCGTCATATTTCGAATATTGAGTTAGCGTACTGTTTCTATTTATTGAAGGTGACATGCAAAGACTATAAAAGTTACTGAATATAATAATGTGAATTATCACAAGTATACACGATTTTGGACTCGAGCAACCAAAAGGTTTTTCTAAGGTAATTTTCGACGTTGAATTCGAATCCGCAGCCCGTATTTCTTGATTGGCTCTAGTTTTCGAAATAATGGATATAACATTTGTGTAGAATTTTCTACCGTTTATGACCATTTTATTGAAAAAAAAGTGAAGTATAGTAGTACTGAATCGTTTGTATTGTTGGGGGCCGTTTCACGCATTAAAGTCCAACAGTAGTCGCTCATCATGCCCTTGTTCCAAAATCCTTGGTAGCGTCTCTCGATCCTCATCAAATCTTGGAGTAGCCGTTCTCCTTGCTCGTCGCTCGTCTCGACCAAATTATCCGGAAAGATATTCAGATGGGAATGCTGGAAATGAATCTTTAAAGAAATTAGAGCCCCAATCATGAGATAATTTTTCAAAACATTGGCTATTATTAGCCTGAAATAAGGGGATTTTCGTTTACCCAGAAAGTTGTGAACAACACTTTTAAAAGATGCCCATTCTGCTGCTTTGTCGGCCTTTAAACACTTTTGAAAGTTGTTGTCGTCCATCAGCTTCCTAATATCAGGTCCGAGAAATACACCTTCTTTGATTTTTGCATATGAAATTTTGTGAAAGGGCTTGCTTAAATACTGGAAAGCCGACACTTCACGGTCGAGCGCTTTGACGAAGTTCTTTATAAGGCCAAGTTTGATGTGTAGAGGTGCCAGTAAAACGTTTTTTTGGGTCAAAAATTGATGGAGCAGAGACATTTTCCTTTCCATGCTCAAAATTGTAATGTCTTGGTCAATGTTTTCTCACATAATGATGCTCAGTTGCACGACTATTTCAGAGACAGAGAAAGCAGCAATGTTGTTTGAATCCCGATCGCATCCCAGTCAGGTGACCAATCACCTGTTTAATAATACATAAATCTGTAAATGTTTTAGATTTAATTACAATTGATGTTCTCATAGTTCCGAACCTTTAAATCGCCACAAATTTTCCATTGGTGTTCATTGTATTTCATCCTGGCCAAGATTTGATACATTGTTTCTCGACAAGTAGCGTCAATCTCGAAGAACTGACAACGGCTCCGAAATCAGCGCACTGAAAAACGTTAACATGCTTGTCTTCTCGGGTCCAAAAGTTTACTCGAATTTGTAAACCTGTGTTAGTTTATCTTTCAATACACGAAGTAGAACTTCTTTATCGTTAGGAATCTTGCAGTTGCTGAATATTAACCAAATAACATAAAAAAATACTGTACATAAAACAAGTTTATAAAAAGTATATCTGGAATTGATTTAGGATAGTATTTTCGTCTTAGACATATCTGAAGGGAACACGCAGTCTGCCAACGCTAAATCGTGTTTGCCTCGGCAATAAAATGAAATATTCATTAAATCCAATAATTTCTGATTTCCCAATCGAATTCAAACTACAACTGGCTCATTTATCTTATTCATCCAGATTAATTTGAAGTTCGTTCAATTTCGCGCTGAACTGATTTAGGAATGTTGTTTTTAGATTTACGGTTTACTCGGCTAATTGGTTTGATTTATGGATTGCTCGGTAATGGAAAAATTGCAAATTACAATCAATTAAGGCGGTTGGTTTTGAATATTTCCTTTGTCAGCTACAAAAATTAAGAAGCGAGCGATCGTATTCACACTGATTTAATTAATTATACTAGCGCGCTTTGTCTGTAAACTGCGTTAAGTAACTACACGATGAAATTAAACTGAGTTTACATCCCGTCCGAGTTAGTTTGCAAATTTGCAGTAGATTAAAATCAATTTGGCCTCTCAACACGTACTCTTATCGAATTGACGCCAGCTAGGTGCCCCTTAAAGTTTGGCTGCTTGAAAGTTCATTAACAACATTGATTGCAGAATTCACGCTAACTTAATATTGCAGAACCCTTCAGATTTTTACATCAGTTTTCGAGGAAAATAATTTTTCATTTTGATTATAACATCTACGAGGCTATTAGAACTGCCAAGAAACTAATTTTTATGGGTACTTTATTCAAGCAAAGTTTTTTAAAACGGTATGGTAAATACTCAGTTTTATTCTGCTAATACATGGTTTACAATTCAATTAGGAAAGTTGCTTAAATGTCGGTTGAGCATAAGATTTTTAAGCTCTGGGTTGTTGGTTCGAGACCCACGTTAGGCACCAGAAATTTTGTTACGGGCCAAACAATCGTTTTTGTCAGCCCGCAACAAACCGATGTAATTGGCTCATCGGCTAACACAGGGAGTAGAGACCGTTCGCGGAAAAAGATTACAGGAAGAAAGTCTTGATTTTCATAATGTACGAGGTAAGTGAAAGTAAGTGGGTATCATTCTTTCAAGTCATACCTAAACGAAGATCCCCGTGAAAGGGCAGAGGATCAACAGCTTATGGGATTCGAACCTTCCTTATCGTGAGTTGTGCTTACCTCAGTGTTTCTCACAAAGTGCATACAAAAAGGAAAGTACACAAAAATAATGAGCCCTGGGACAATGGGTGTATATATTAAATAAAAGCTTTGTACTGTTAAATGATAAAAACTGAAGCATTTTATAGAACGAATATTTACAGCGAAAAACATTATTTCAACATGTGCAACATTACACCGTCTGTAATGCTTATAAGTTTCATTTCTTTGTGTATTGGTCTAGGATTTTCCCTTTTATTTAATTTAAAAAATGGAAAGTCAATCAATAAATAGGTATAACTTCGACAATCAAAACCGATCAAACATTTTGTGGTCATCTTATATTAATCTTTCGAATTGCTAGGAATTTTAATATGTATGCAGTCACAAGAAAAATTTTACAAAAAGTTTGGTCTTGAATGTGATACCCTCTTTAAAAAAAATTGTATGAAAATGGCTTTAACTTACTGTTCTGTAGATGCCAATGACAATGGAAGGAAAACTCTGCATTTGGCTTACCTATAACAAAAAAATAAAATGAATAATTCCGTATATGTACGAGAATTTTTCGGAAATAAAGAGTCGAACGGCATTAAAATAAAAAATTACGTTTAAATCTTAGATACAGTCCTAAACTATTTTTATACATAGTTACTATTCCCATTTAACCGCTTATTAGGTCGTGGTATACATTTTTGTATACCTTCCTCATAGAATGTAGTCACCTGTGACGAAATCCAATCTGCTACCGTCTTTTTGAGATCGTTGCTGTCGAGAAAACGCCCGCGGGCTCTTAAAAAATTCTTAAAATGAAGAACAGATGATAGTCGCTCGGCTGTGATGATTAAACATTTCCCAATTAAATTGTACGGAAGGTGGCCGAAATTATATTAACAGGGAACCTGGTAAAAGCTCCAAAATTTTTATTTTTTTAAATTTTAAGGTGTTACGACACAACTAGCCTAAAAGACTAAATTAAGTAAATGGTTATGGTAAGAATTCACCCACTGATGTCCTCTCAGTTCTGTCTTGCAACACTTTTTTGTGTGTGAACAGTTCATTTTTGCTCTGCTTTTTTCACTGATACTTTCACGTCTCTTTACACTAGTTCAAATGGTTTGGTCCTCTTGAGCCTTCTGACTAGATCTGTATTGTTGAAGAGTTGGATTACCGCGAAGTTTACGTAGTGCTAAAGCCTGGTCTCATGCTTCTGCGCAAGGTCTTTTATTTCCTCCGTCACGGTTGTTATTCCTAGATCCCTGTGGATATCATTGTTTCGAGCGTACCAGGGTGCATCTACGATATTCCTCAGCCCTTTGTTCTGGAAATACTGGTTTTAAAACTTGATTGTACAGAAATAACTCGTTATGTATTGAAAGTTGTGAGTTTCTTCCCAGTAGCCAATACATTTTCCTATATTTTACATTTAGTGCTTCTCTTTTGTTTTATGCTCTTTCCATCCTAGTTTGGCATCCAAGTTCATTCCAAGATACTTAGCTGTATTAGCATGCGGTGTGATGGTTGATGTTATTATTATTATTACTAGCACATAATCATCCTTCTTGTTCATGAAGTTGATGTGTACTTATTTGCTTTCGTTTAGTATTATTCTCCTTCGTTTTGTCCATCTGTCCACCAGGTTTGTGGTTTCTTGTAATGTCTCTGCCGTTTCTTCAGTTCTTCCGCCTACCTCTACTATTGCAGTGTCGTCTGCAAACGTAGCTATTGTTATATCGTTGATGGGATGTCGTTAGTGTACAATAGGTACAGTATTGGCCCCAGTACACTGCCTTGTGATACCCCTGCCTTAATTTCATATAAGTTGGAATATTCCTCTTCTTGCTTGATCCTGAATAGTCTGTTTGCGATGTATGACGTCAGAACTTCGGCATATTGTTTAGGCAGATTTTTTCTAGTTTATGATTTAGTCCTTGATGCTACACTTTATCAAACGCCTGGGCAATATCTAAGAAGATTGCTGAGCAGATTTTTTTCTCCTCAAGACTCCATGATATTTATTAGCCTTTGAACTTGTGCTCTACAGTTAAGCCCCGAAAATGTCTAAGGCATTTGAGAAGCTTATATTGAAAATAATAAACCCAGTGTTGCTACAAAATGAACTATTACCGGAAGACCAGTGCGGGTTCAGGTACACAGAGTAGTGCGTCAAATAAACTCGGACAGAATAGAAACAGTTCTGTTCAGCGGTGTTTTTAGATGTATCCTACGAATTCGATAAGGACCCAGGACTACTATACAAAATCAAACGACAGTTACCGCACAACTTATATAATTTACTGAAATCTTACCTAAGCGATAGATAATTCTACGTTAAACACTAAAATGACTGCACAAATTTGTCAGCTATACAGTCCGGAGTGCAACACGGAAGAGTTCTTGGGCAAATCTGGTATCTGCTTTTAACAGCGGATTTACCAGTATCTTCAGCTACAACCATAGCAACATTTGCCGATGATACGACCGTGATAGCATCGCATAAAAATCAGAGAAGAGCATCAGCCACTCTTCAGGATCACATAAATACAAACTAGAGCTAGCTAATAACTTAGAGAATAAAAGGCAATCAACAAAAATCAACACGTGACGTTCACAGTGAAAAGAGACAACTGTCCGTCAATAATCCAAAATAACCAACAAATACCTCAAACCAGTCATGCAAAGTATCTAGGAATCCATCTAGACAGAAGGTTGACGTGGATAGGACACATCGAAGCGAAAAAGAAACAACTGAATTTGAAACTTATAAGTTATAATCATGTATTGGCTCACCGGACGACGGACACCACTTAGTTTAGAAAAAAAAAGTTTTTTTGTATAGGCATTGAATATTTTACTACAATATTCAATGGTATAGGTAAATCCACTCTAAACCCAATTTGGAATTATGGCATTCAACTGTGGGGTTCGCATCAATCTCCAATATTGAAATTCTGGAGAGATTTCAGGCAAAGCCTTTTATTTTATATTGTATATATAAATTAGAAGAATTAATCTAATACCATATTAACTCTTTCTAATTTTAAACTTTAAGGGTTTATTTCTTTTCATTTATACTACCGTGGGTGCGAGCGTCCCTTACATACTAGTCATTCGTGCAACATGCACCCTAAACTTAACTAAGTGAAATACGCTCGCCTCAGCTGGGGTTCGAACACGCAGCGGATCGGACCGCATTTCACCTCAACTCACAGCGCGTATTCGCACTGCACCACCGAGGTCCCTAACCTTTAAGATTTGATTTCACAACAAGGTGAGGCTATGTGTTTATTTATTCTTCAATCGTGATGTAATCTACTCAATATGGATTAACGGTAACTGTCACAGTACAAGTTTCAAAATTTATCGTGAAATGTACATAGACTTGTCTTGTTTTAGTTACGTCTCAGTGGCGGATCTAGGTGATATTTTCAAGGGGGTAAAAACAATTATATTTACTGAAATTTAATAATATTCACAAAAATAGGAACATACAAAAATTAAATATAAAAAAGTAGAAATCTCAGGGATAATGACCCCCTACCCTCTCCTTGTATCCTCGCCTGTTTTTTACAATTGAATCACCCAGCACTGATTTTCCTACTATTTTTAATCATTCATGAAATTCAGAGGAGTAAAGTAACTAATTATCATTACGTCATACATTGTCGACGAAGCAATAAATTTACCTTGGCAAACGAATTAGGCATGGAAGAATAGACATCTTGATTATTTCCAGAGATTTTAGTAATTAAGCCGATTTAGGATTAATTTTCATTTTTAGAACGATCGCCTCTACTTTGACAATTAAGGAGTTTGCAAGGAAGCCTATCAGAGTAGATTATTTTTAGCAGCAATTAAAGTGGGACGAACATATCAATATCTAAACGAGATTTTTTCTTTTACTTCTGTTATACAGAGTGGTCGAACAGTGAGAAGAGAAAATTGCACTTTAATAATAAGAGTATTCAAATACTTAGCAGAGATAGAAGAACCAAAGTTGTATAATTCACGAACATTATTGATTATATAGAGTGCTACGTAACACAGTGCCTGTCCAAATTTACTTTTTGACTCCTGTTTGAATTAAAATAACATAAGGCTTGGAGGGCCTAATGCAATGCGTTATTTAAATATTTTGACGAATATTTTACAGAATTTGTTGGAGTATCGTCATGTAATCAAAGAAGATGGTTAGCTATAATTTACCGAAATCATCTATTATTCTTTAATCTTTAAAATTACATAGTGGCAACCTAAAGTATTATGTAGCTTAATCGTTATTCGCAAATGTCTTACTACTCTTCTTCTTATGAAGTCAGCCCTTTAAATTTTTATAAATGACCACTAGATGGCGCTATTGAGATGAGTCATTATTATTTTCGTAAAATTTGACATTTGTTATTGTGAAACCAGTGGCAGCTTAGAAATTGACGGAGTAGTTTGTTTACAGTAAACATCAAAAAAGCAATATTGTGAAAAAATGGAAATTTCACGTGAA
>JABXWE010044775.1:0-10662 GCA_014611495.1 Limonius californicus | reverse complement strand
TATATATATATATATATATATATATATATATATATATTTAAACATAGAAGATAGTTGTAAATAAGCAATTTTCGAATGCTATCAAATTCTAACTTTATTTGACCACAGAATAGAAATTTGCAGGTTGTTTTATAAAATATTAATGGGGATTCTATTTTTAATATTTTAATCCGATGTAAGTACTAAACTGTAGTTCTGACTCGTTTCTGCCTGTATTACCAAAATAAATTGAATAACAGCTTAGTTTTAATATTGACAATTGCAACTTTTCTTGTATTTGTTGCTATTAGTTTCTACTTTCATCGACATCCTACTCTAAAAGTAACTCCAGCACCTCTTTCAAATCACTAGGATGATAACAATATACCTTTAATGACCGCAATTCTTAATGACAATACAGCTGCTGTCCAGTAGAAAATATCAAATCTAGAAATCATAATGTATGCTATTATTGTGTTGCGTGACATAAAATATATTGTTACCATTTGATTAGTATTTGCTATGTAAGAAATCATTAGATAAAAAACATTAATGTGTATTTTTCATGTACTCTAATAATCAATGATGGGATTGGTATTGGGAAAAAGTATTTGGTTGCCGATACCGGGTCAAGAGAAGTCGGGAATTGTATGTGCGCGTGTATGTGTACATGTAAGGGATATCATATTGATACATTCAGAAGGGTTTTTCGTGTATTAATATTTGATTTTATGGGATCGTTTGCAGGTGCGTCATAACTCATCGAGTATTTTCTCGTCGATCGGCCGTGCACTTAAAATTTTAAAGAGCCCCGGGCTGTTTCACTACACGCTTCCGAAATGTAAACGTCGAAAATCAAAGGGAGCGCGGGAGCGTAGACGCAAACTTGTTAGTTCTTCGATATGAACGAAAGAGACAAGTTAGAAAGTTGGGAAGTTTCGGAGGCATAAAGTTGATGAGGTGACGTGTATAATATCCAGAGGGAGAGGGCGAATTTAGAGCTGCTTTTGAAGACATTGCTTTAATCCGGGCCAGCAGGGTCGGGTGAAAGGTAGAGTACGTGTTTCGAATTCCAGCTGCACGTAACGGGGGTGCGGGCTTGGCGGAAATGGCGACCTTTCTCGCCTGATACAGCCGACGTTCTAATAGGTCGCTATATCGATATCCGTACCGTAACCACTGCTTTTACATGGCATAATCCAAAATAGGAAATGCTTACTAACGGCTAACTGTGTCACAAATCAGAGCTTTACGGATAACCACCATTCCCCTACACATTTACAAAATTTAACCGAAAATATTGCCCCGGATAACATATCCAAGAACTTCTTTGGGGGAAGGTTATCTGAACTGCTGGTCTCACAAAAGAGTTTACAAAAATCTATTGATCTGATCCGAATGTTGTACCGCCAGTTGTTTCTTCCAACAGTTCTGGGTTATTTTGTGCTAAACCGATTAACGTCAAATCCATTCTTACAAATAGTTTATACAGGGGTTGTCATGCGATAGATTAAGTTTCGACAAATGTTAAGTATTATCGGTCGGATGGCGATGGCAGTTCCCGAGTTAATTAATCCGGGATGTCGACGTCGAGGTAGAGGAAATCCTGGAGCTCTGAAATGGATTCCTACGGTGTTGGGATAGGATACTGGTGTGTCTTGCTGCAAGGGGTAGGGTTTATCGGATTGGTTGATGGGAAGTGCAGACGCGACGAGAATCCAGATTAAAATGAATTAGAACAGTGTAATGATGGCACTCGCCAAGCGGCCTCTGATGGTTCGCAGGGTGATTCAGATTATGCCACGTTTTTGTTACGGTATCATCAACGATTCCGGATCAGCGACCCTTTCCAATTTTGTGTGAAAAAAATTGTAGGATTAGACCGACGATTTTATTACTCCGGTGGTCCGACTTTGATGACAGAAGAAGAAGCCGGTAAACTACTAATTTTGAAATCAATGCCAGAGCTTAAAAGTTGTTCGAGAGGGCAAGGGAACGACCTGTCTTGCTAATTGGCTTGAAACTTTTTAATTCCCCTAACTTGCCGGTGTTAAAGAGCGCGTGCTGGTGTCGCTCGTAAATTCTTGCCCGGGATGAAGACTTTATAAAGCCCGAAGACCCCATAAATAATACGGATCGCCATGAACTATGTCGCTCTTGCAGCATCAGCCAGCCGCTTCGCATAATGAATTGCCTTGTTTATAATGCAAAAGGCATCATGCAAAAAATGGACCTCTGCGCTACATAGACCTTGTTTACAGCGAGCTGTAAAACTAACTTCTGAAACGACTTCAGTTTGAAAAACAACGACGTTAAGCACATACACTTCGTCACCTCATCTAAGCTTCTACACAGTCCATATATAACTTTCCTCTTGAAAAAAAAAAATATGTAGCCGCCAAATAACCAAAGCAGGACATTTTTCTTAAACAGTGCTCTTATTTTATTCAGAGGCGAGATTTGTCTTCTCTATGTGTTGACTATAACATCAGTTTTCCATTTTGCTACGGTGTTTTTGCTGTAATTCTTAGAAATATTTCTAGTTACTATGATTAATTGGTTGTACCCTTTTTAGTGATTGCGTGCATACATATGAACGATTTCCTGCCACAAGAGCATATGGACAAATTTTCCATTTTTATTAATTCATAAATCGATTACTAATTCTGATTGCATGAAAAGGATGCACTGATTTTTCTTACAAGGAAAGCACTATTTAATTTTTTGCATACATATACCAGTTTCCTAGAAGTACACAATACCAAAATTGTTTATTTAAACACTAGTGTTTTTCAAACAGCGTGTCAGTAACATACAGGGAATTTTTCTTTTTGGTATACATTGCCTATGTATACTTTCAAAAAGAACGCGCCAATTACACCTATTGTGTAGGCAACCAACTATACAGACAACTAAAAATCAGAAGCAAACGTCACTATAGTTGTGAATTATTTGAGTATGAAGGTTATATTGATGCAGTGTTTATATTAAATAAGTATTTCACTCTGTATATAGGACGCAAATAATGACTGATTTGTTAAATACAAAAATCGACAGGGTGATGTTTCTGTGGGGTCTGTGAACATTGTACTTCCTTTGTACAACATAAATACATCAGCGACAAGGTGATGTAATGGTCAGCATAGTTGCCTTCCTAGCAGTTGATCCGGGTTCGATTCCCGGCCATCGCAGACTTTTTTAATTATTATTTTTTGTTATTACTATTAATTATGATTTCTTCAACGTAGCATAAAATATTTAATTTCATTTCTTCGGTAAAAAAGGTGATTACTTTTAGTTCTTATTTTATGGGAATTTATTACGCATCCCTCTGATTTAAATTTTGTAATTGTTTATATGGTTGGAATATAAGGAATAGGTCTTTCCGGATATTTTACTGAAAATAAGTTTCTCACAGTTCGTAAGCTGTTACCATTCTGATACCACATTAGAATTTCCACTTTTTCGTCTTTACTGTACATGGTTGTATAAAAAACACAAGAAGACACTAAATAAAGATTAATATCAATTTTTAATCTTGAATTAATTTAATTGTTTTGGTCACAGCATGCTTTAGTTGTCTGTATAGTTGGTTGCCTACATAATAGGCGTAGTTGACGCGTTCTTTTTAAAAGTATACATAGGCAATGTATACCAAAAAGAAAAATTCCCTGTATATAATTAATCATATTTTAGGAGAGCAGAGCGACATACATTTAACACCGCACAACTTTTTGCAGCGATTGCTATCTCTTGTGCGTGGTGGTCGTATTTGCCTTTGTTCGATAGCATACATTGCCGACTCGTCTAAAAACAGTATACAACGTGTTTCTATAATAGTTAATCAACGTTTGAGAGCACATAAAACAAGAAAAATAAATACGAAAATCATCAATAAAATTTTTTGAAAAAGTGTATACTAAGGGAGATACAACCCCTTAACTGTCAGCTTCTAAAGATGGTTTTAATTTAATATCTCAGAAACCATAAGTGATAAAATGATAAAATTTGGTATAGATAATATCTTTGTCATATTTTAACAGGTAAAATTAAAATAATTCAAATAACTTATCCAGGGGTGTCTCTAGCGAGCAGTGCGAAGGGTTAATTTACCTGTAACTTTTTTGTCAGTAATTTTTTAAATGCTTTTATTGAAAATTATGATAAATCAAGGTATTTTAAGAAAAAAAGGTACTCTTAATAAACTTCTATAAAACCCACCGTTTTAGAGTAAATTCAGTTTTAATCTAATAATCAGTTAATTTTTTTAAAGTAAGCAGCATATCAACATGCTCAGAAAATGAGTATTGAGGCATTTTTGCACTTTAATTCAATGTGTCAATAATTTAATCTGTCAATAATTACAGCATTTATTTTCATGGCCTATTCCTTTTTTGTTTTTGTTTTTATTGAATTAAAAAATTTAACTGATTATTAGATTAAAATTGAATTTACTCTAAAACGGTGCGTTTCATGGAAGTTTATTAAGAGTACCGTTTGTTCTTAAAATACCTTGATTTATCATAATTTTCAATAAAAACATTTAAAAAATTACTAACAAAAAAGTTACAGGTAAATTAACCCTTCGCACTGCTCTCTAGAGACACCCCTGGATAATTTATTTTAATTTTTTTAATTTTATCTGATATAATATGACAAAGATATTATCTATACCAAATTTTATCATTTTATCACTTATGGTTTCTGAGATATTAAATTAAAATCATCTTTAGAAGCTGACAGTTAAGGGGCTGTATCTCCCTTAGTATACATTTTTTCAAAAAATGTTATTGATGATTTTCGTCTTTATTTTTCTTGTTTTATATGCTCTCAAACGTTGATTAACTATTATAGAAACTCGTTGTATATGCAGGTATATAATTTTCTTTAATAATTGATCTACAATTCGAAATTGCGTTTTACCATATCCATATTTCATAACCCACCAAGAATATAGTTTTTATTCAAATTAAAAAATTATAGTAAAAACCTAGAACCCCGTAATGTTCACCCAAAGATTATAGGGAAATTATTCTAGAACTGAGAAGGTGAACAAATAATCGAATTAATAATACTTTCAGCCATAGTATTTGAGTTTGCTAATCTAACTAACGTTTACAGAAATAGCTTTTAATACGTATGTGGTGTAACCTACTCGCGCATCAACAACAGCTTAACGGGTTCTTGGCATATTGTTCACTAAACTGTTTATAAAGTTCTGTTGTTTGTTGTTCTGCCGTCCACAGTTGAAGAAGCAATTTCCTAAACTTGGAAGTTTTCCGCATGTGGTACATGATTTTCCAGGTGTCTTTGTAACATGGCCCAGGCGTGGAATTGAGGCCGGCCGATCTTCAGGCTAACCTAAGATTCGGAATATTATGATTTACTGTCGTTGTCAGGACAACCGCAGCTCAAGTCGGTCTTAATTTACTATATAATTAAAATTTTCAGCAATACTGTCACAAAGTGACAAATCACGAAACCCAAAACATCAAAAGTTAGGGGAAGTAATCAACATTATATAAAATAAGTATATGAAACGTGTTTCCTGTATTAACTCATCAAACTGTGCAACCAACTCTAATAAAGTAAATCTACCAAATTCTACATGCCTTTGAACAAGCATATTGTGTTTTACTTTTCTTTTCTATACCTCTTATAATATTTTCTTACAGAAAGGCACGTACGTCCTCCCTTCAGACCCCCACAAACTTAAGTCACGATAATTAAGTTATGGTGTGACACTCGTCTGTAAGTTTTAACTTTGTTGGTCCGTTGTCATCTAATGGTAATGCGGATAATACACCTAAGTTATACTTTAAAAACGTATATTCATCAAAGTTTTGAGCTGAATCATCTAAATCACAAAGGACTTCTAAAAGTCACTTCGTGGCTGCACTGCCTCAATATTATAGACAAGAAAGATTATATACAGTTCTATATCAGATATACTACCATGACAAACATACAGTTCAGATCTTCTGCCGAAAGACACGCCATTACTGAATAATACCGTTGTGGTTAACCCTCCTACATGTTTCTGCTATATCTTAGAATGCCACGTTGGATCCCGATTCTTTCACGTCTACTATTAAAATAACTAGATAATTGTAAAATATATTCTCTATTCTTCTCAGTATATGGCTTTGCTCATGCAAACCTTTCACGTCGATGAGGTGCAGTTAGTAAAACACGAATCAGAAATCTAGAAACTAAGTTGACTTTGTCCAGCCCTTACAGTATCTGCAAAAACTTTAGTTCCTAGGTGAAATAGCCGCAATACTCTTCGGTTTTCTTCCAGCGCACGCAAATATACAACGATCTTCTGCATCGTCGGTTTTCTTTGCTCACGCTTCTAAGCCATTCTTCTATAGATTGGGAAATCAATTAACAAGCCTTGAGAGAATAATTTTTCCAGCACAAAAGTGGTTTCCTATTTGAGCATCCGTTGAGACCCTTTGAACCCAGAAAAGTCCTCAGATAATCTTTGGAGTTCCTAATTTTTTTCTTCCCATACTAACTACTTGAAATATAAATGTTCATTCCTTTTTTGATTAATAATTACAACAATGTTTTGACAGAAGTTAACCAAGCTCAGTTTAATACTTCTGAAACATTGTAATTGTCTAAGCGTTTGATAGAGGCGTGGGGTAGAGGTCAGCACGTTAGACTTCTACGCTGAAAATCTGGGGTTGAATTCCCATCACCGCATCATCGGATTGTTAACGGCCGTTCTGGCTCGCAAGTCAATAGCACACCAGCGAAGTATTCTGCCAAGTAAATCTTCCGTGGAGTAGAAATGTTTCTCTTCCCGTGGTTCGGAACCCACGTTAAGCTGTAGGTCCTCTATGTCTGGTACTTTAAAACGCGCAACACAGGCATGGGAAGCAAAATCGCTACACCTCTATAAGTGACAAAGCACTCAAAGAAAAAGCGTTTGATAATAAAATTCATAAAAACGTTTCACAAAAAGTTTAAAATTATTTCTTTGCGTAATATAAAAATTGGTATTACCGTTAACGGTGTTTTAATTAATGACACAATATTTTTAAAATTAAAACAATTAAATTTGGTATAAACCAAATCGGTTATTTTTAGCCAAGATATATTAAGTATAAAAAGACGGAACTACGTGAACATTTAATTTTAGACATCTTAATAAAGCCGAATGTTCAGTGTCAGAAACGTGAGTTTTTTATGGACTCTCATTGCTGATTTAAATTTAAAACATCAAGGTATACCGTTATTTATGGCAGTATCAAAGCACGAAAACTCTTAGTCCTTGGTCTTGCATTGAAGAGTATTATATACCGTCAAGACGTCAGTAATATATATAAAAGTGTTGCAGCTACAACGTAATTGAAGAAATTGAAACAAAACTGGCTGACTTTAAGATCAATTTATCTAAAATTTGCATAGAAAACAAAATATTGTGTCTTGATTTATACATAGAAACGCCTTCTGACAATTTCGATAGATACCATACAAAATACTCTAAGGATAATTTTTCACAATGAAAATACAATTATATCTATGTTATATGAGATATTTGTCATGTAAATACCAACGCAAATATTGAAACCAGTAAAAATAAAAGAATCTTTGACGCTGTGATGCCGGAAGTAGCAACAATCAACATTCTCAAGACATAGAAATAGAAAAATAATAATAATACTAATTCACTACGGCTGTATTTGTGTACGATACAACGATTAAAGATATTTTATTGTTAAATGCTTTGTAACATCTATTATAGGATATCACTCAATAATCTGATAATTGTGTATAGATACTACAAAGATTGAAAATATACTTTTAAAAAATTAAGTCTAAATCCAGCACACCATTTTACATTAACCCACTGAATTCAAACTAGTAGCAGTATACTAACATATTTAGAGACTTTATAACCTTTACAGATATTTCGCCGAAACTTTTCACAAACACCCTAGACCAGGGGCAGACAACCCGCTGCCCAATACGCAGTAGTTACCGCCTCGCGAGCCTTCCCCTTAGACAAAACTTTACTGAAGTCATAGATTAAAGAATAACTGCATTCTACGAATAAGCAGCGCTCCCAATACCCAAAACAGCAAAAAAGACAAAAAGCCAGCCACCTCCGAAACACCTCATTCCAGCTGTAATTGTTTACTAATAATATCAAAGTATTCCGCGCTGCCAAAAAAGTGCTTCAGTAGGTACTTTTTTGGTGCGGGTCGGTATTCTTTGAAATGTATACAAAAAACTTATCAGTGTAGCGGGCCGCCGACCCTACAACGGCCAGAAGCAGCAGAAACGTTCGAGAACTAGGCGTTCAAGATGTGTGTTTATATAAAAGGCATGTATAGCGGTTCCTTGTTGTATGCAATATTAAAATGGGTGCGTGTATATAGGAATGTAGTTCATAACATTTTGGTCTGCGGCCCCGCAGGCATACTTATTTTATAAATTTGGCCCACTGTCCAAAAAGGTAGACCGCCGCTGTCCTAGACGATACATTTAATCTCTCGATTAGTTTAGTAAAGGCATCAACATATATGGAGAAATACTGTTACATACATGTATTAATTTTAAAGATCCACAACTGCAATTCTCAACGAATTGAAGATGCCATCAAAAAGATTGGAATAATGTAATCTAAATCAAAAATTGCACCAAACCTTGAATTTAATGATCTTCAAATACAGTGTGGGAATGCGGCATTGAAAGTCGTAACTCAATATACATCTTGGTTAGAATGTTGGGTTTTATAACAGCAGCCGGCAATAGAATTGAAAGGAGAATAACATTAGGACGACTGCATTCGGTAAATTGAGGGCTGTTTTTAAACTAAATTAAACTAAATATTCCGCAACGTGTGAAAACGAAAGTAGTCTTACTAATATTACTTGTGGTTCGGAATCACGGCTGCTGACAAAATGTTGGACAGCAATGGAAAACTCCGTGTTGGACATAAGCCTCAGAGATCGTAAAATTAGTAAATGCATAAGTGAAAACCCCAAGGTGGAAGATGTCGCGGAAAAAGTCACCAAATTGAAGTGACAACGGGCAGGACACTTTATCGAGCACCCAGAATAAATATGGACAAAAACAATTATAGTTTAAAGACTATGGACAGAAAGAAGTATATTTACAAGATTTCGGAGAAAACATGGAGAAGAATCCCAATGAACGAGGAGATATAGAATAATAAATGGAAGACCTACGTCCAATACTGGATAGGGAGAAGCCAGGCATTAAAGAAATAGATTAAATTTGAATTATTGTATCTACGGCATCCTGCATTCGACTAACAGACTTTGAGTGCACACATTGACTGGAATTTACATTTAACTTTTAATAAAACGGTATAGGTTTGCACGTAATAATCTTCCTGGGCATAAGACGAGCTAGGTTACAACGTGAATTTAGTATTATACTGTATTGCACTCCCTTCTTACGGCAACTGCTAGTTCCCGAAATAAAAGCAACGATTTAAATATATTTAGTATTTCTAGCTTATGTGACTTGGAAAATTTTTACCGTTAACGAAATTTTACCTTATAACAATTTACCAAATATAATTCAAGATAAGGGTCAAGTTTTTACATTTTTTCGGAGATGAGTGTCTCATTTAATGTGGATATTTATTTGCTTTACAGCAGTGTACTTTACTTTAGATAATCCTCAAATTTCAGGAACTGGATTATGTTTCTCGAATGCAATTAGTGTAGTTGCAAATAATTAGATTACAAGATTTTAAGCGTAAATTAGAAGATTTGTGGCACAAAAACAATGACCATGGATGGTTTATTAAAAAAAAACAACTAAAATGCTTTCCTAATATTGACATATAAGCATTAGTATATAGATTTGCCTTTTTGTAGTATGTAATGATTATCTTAAGATGTTAAACATTTTTTGCACGTGAGAATGTATTTTTGCTGATAAGGAACATGATGTTTAAATTTATGTGTTACAGTTAACAGGCGCAAATATATGCAGTGCTTAATGGCTCGTTATAACTTAGTTGGACTCTATGCTTTTAATTGTAAATACTGTCTACTAAAAGGTTTTGCGGGCGTCATGCATTTAAAGAGTTGTCACGAAGTACGTTTTGTAAGCCTGCTGTGAGTGCATCAAAATATTGAATATCGTAATATGTATAACTGCATAATATATTGCTATGTAATTAAAGTCATGGTTTAAAACTAACGCCAACTAGCTCAAACACAAAACTGTATCACAGGGAATTAAAGAAGTGTCTCTAGTCTCTACTCGCGGCTTTGTCTCGTTCAAAAAGTTGAAAACGTTAAAAAAATACCTCGTACAAATTCTTTCAGCCCTCACTTTGCTTTAATGTCACCGTAACTAGTTTATTTTTTATCAGCACCAACCTTTACACTGTAGTTAGGCACGCTAAAATGCTCCTGGACAGCTACCGATCTGGTACACAGACTACATTCACCTCCACCTAGTTGATACAGCTCTCCGTGTACTGCCGTCACATTGTACTTTACCATTTTTTATTAGCGACGATTAAAACCACACTTCGTTTGATGATGCTGTATTCTCTTTTTAAATATTACATTTTTATGACATTCCAAAAAAAAAACAAAAATAATCTCTAATTTAAAATTTAGTAATCGTTGACCGGCGGGGAAGAGGTTATTTTGACACGGAAAACACGTCTTGCCCGGCTGT
>JABXWE010044774.1:0-20602 GCA_014611495.1 Limonius californicus | reverse complement strand
AAAGGATTTTGGAAGGTAAAATAGTACATTACACAATAAGTCAATTGCCAATTAACATTTGTGAATTAAGATAAAATTCTGATGTACTATTTCTGTACATAGGCATAATTAAGTAAAAAATAAGTTATTATTATATATATTGTTATAGTATTCGTTTTAATGTTAGTCGTATAATGAAAACTCCTTCAAGAGTTTTGTGTATATTATACTCTCTAGCGTATAATGTTTTACTTCTGTCACAATTTTTGTAACCTAGAAACGGATTTCTACTCTCGGTCGTGGAAAAATTCAATTTTCTGTTAATCAAGTTTGCACCCTTACTGCTGAGTTGCTTTTTCGTAGGGCTTGAAGATCTTTGATCTTTCTTTTACAATTACCTACATTTTTACGTTGATCTCCCAATACAAAGTTATCAGCTTTGCAACAGAATGCGTTGTTCTGCACCACCTGTTAGTAGCACTACTTAGAATTGAACTAAGCAGCGAAGCCATGAATTTTCAATGTTGGTGAAACGTCGATTATATGCGCTACGTATTCAAATTAATTTTGTCTGATGCAGCGGTAATAATTACCTATTAATTATAGTATTTCCATATAGTATTTCCACTGTAGCATGTAGGTATAACCAATATAGTACGGCTTTGTATAAGCCTGTAACAGCATACACAAATTATATAAAATATAAATCATTAAATAAACATTACTTAAAGACAAAATATTGTAACAATATATTGTATAAATATTATGGTATCGTACCCCATATTTTAAACAGGTGAGTTCTTAGATATTTAAGTTTTATCCAGGAAGCTTAGGAAAACCCTCTTCCCTAGAAACTAATAAAATTTCTTCGTGACACTCGTGAGGCCGCGTGTACCACAATGTTCGAGAATTGAACCCGAGCAGCTTTGATAGAATAGTTCCAGAGCCAATAGCATTAAATACGGCTCTAGACCAAGCCTATCGAAATTACAACTTTAAGCTTTCGGTAAAAATAATGCCTATACTAAATCTTTACCATTGCTAATTATAAATATAATAAATTATAATAAAATCAAATTCGGTTGTCATGTTTCTTAGAAATTTTATATGAGCATATTAATCAAATGAAAATGATAGCAGGTTCCACGTTATGGTTTGCATATCAAACCTGAATCAACATACAAATCTGGAAAAGGGGTGCAAACCGAAATATTTTGCTATCGGCTATATTGAGTAAATTCATTTCAAAATGACTATTATTTTTGGTTTAGACACTTTTCTTCTTTGACTGCTTCATCTCCTTAGAAACGTTGCTATCTTCTTTCCTATGCCTGTGTTGTGCCTTTCAAGGTACCACAAACATAGAGGACCTACAGCTTAACGTGGGCTTCAGGAAGTGTAAACACTTCTAATCTAAAGAAAATTTAGGAGAGACAATACCTCACTGGTTTGCGAAGTAGAACGGCCGATAAAAATCCGATTATCCAGAACTGGAAATTGACCCCAGACTAATCTCTACTCCACGACCACCTCCTTTAGACACTTATGAATCCCTTATTCTAAATGATGCATTGAAAATCTAGAGTTTAAATACCTTTCTGTAGGAACTAAGTCGTTTGTCGTGTATGAAATTTCATAAACTTGATTGAACTTGGTGTTTCAGCTCATTATCTAATCTATAATTCATATCAAATCTGAATAAAAACAAACATAATACATCAAATAGAACTGCAAACTCAAAAAAAAATTATCCAAAACTCTAAAACTAAATGTTTTAACACTCGTATGCAGCATTTTTCCAAGCAATATTATTTTATTTATGTATACCAGGACAGCGAAAACAGTTTTACTTACATTTTTCAATTCTTACAAATTTCCTTTTGTCGATATGAAACGAGTTACCATTGAATTATTTACAACCTATGCCATAAATTACCATTTATGTTAAGAAAAACCTTACCTGTTAAATAACCAATCAACAATGGTTTATTGAATGGTATCCGAATCATGATCAATGATGATTGCTGAATAATCAATCGCTGAAGATGAAAGCTAACGGATGGTTGCTGTGAAGTATTGAATGATGAGATGAAAGAAAATGAATGACAAATGATGGTCAGTGGTACATGAAGAATTATGGATCGATACAAAGTGTTTAAATCTTTTAAAATGGTGGTAAATTTAAGCAGTTAAAGGTTTGGCTACTTTACACTACCTGATGAACAATTAATCACTGTCAAATATTAACAAACGGCATACAATATGGTATGAGTGTAATTATTAATTTGTGTACAGTAGATAATGGATCTAAACAGTATAACAGGATGACAAATTATGGTTGGGGTTAATGGATGTTGAATTTTGATAACGGATGCTTAGTGATGGGCTGGAAGTTTCGCGAAGCATGAAAAGTGATTAACTATAGATATGAGGGCAAGAAATTGCTGATGTCTAGCAATTAGCATACGACAAAAGAATAATAGGTAATAAATGTAAATAATGGAAACCTTAGCAAATCGAAACGCCAACAGTTCTTCATACAATTAGTTTATTAAAATAGAGGTTACCATTCGTTCTTGTAAAATAGTTAACTATTGTACAGGTATATACTGACATAGATTTTTCATAATTACAACGTATACTAAAATATGTGAACAGCTAACGTTTGATTATTTCTGCAAATAGTTATTTTATGGAATCTCTAGTTCTAGTACAGTTAGTGATTTCCACAACTTAAAACGTGAATATATCTGAATGTTATTAGACATATTGTCGTGTATAAATTAAAAAACTGGTAATATGTGTTAATATGAAACAGTCTAGTGATTAGGCCTGTAGAAACAAATAAAAAAAGCTGTGACTACTTTCAGGTAAATGAAATGAATAAATTAGGTGCTGCTGTGATAAACAAACTTGCTCGTTGTTGAGCAAGAAGTACTTGTCTTTTTTACACACTTAAATTTTATCGAGGAACTAATACCGCACCAGTTAATAATTAACACAAATTTAACTATTAGATATAAATACCAATTTTGAATAATGTACATACGTTTAATACATACAATTAAGAAAAATAGTATTTTGATTTTTGGAATGATCATAACTTGCAGTAAATATGATCGAACTTTAATGAAATAATAATGACTCCTAATATACTTCTAAAACGGTGCTTTTCTATACCCACAAAATCATTATCTCAGTTTAAATTGTTGAATTAAAAGATCAGTAGATAATTTACGTAGCGCTAAACCAAATAATACTTAAATACAGTAATCCCCTAGCAATCTTGATTTGCATATCAATAATTTAAAAACTAGTCTGTCAAACCGGAATTACTTAAATCCACTTGATGTAATTAATTACTGTACGAATTTTAACAATTTAATTCCCAGATTAACGCTGCAGTTCTAGCGTCAGTTGAAATTAAATCAAAAATAAAATAGTTCATAACTAGAGGATAGTCAAACGAAGATCAGGCAACTATTCTTTTCAGCGCAGGACATTAGCACTTACATCGTGGTCCTGTCAGTCATCATGAAACAACGACTGAGTATATAAAATTTGCTGTAAATTAGGTAAAACACCAACAGTAACTTTAGCTGAGATGCGCAAAACCATATACAGTAATAACGTGTTAAGTCGCACTAGGCTATTTGAATGGTTTAATCGTGTCAAAGATGAAAGTGAGGATGTTCAAGATGACGCTAAAACCGCGCGTCTGTTCGCGAGACTCGTGAGTTCGTGAAATTATGCCAAAAGATTGCCGAATGATGGCAGATGCGTTGAACATCCATAAGACGACGATTCTATAAATTTTACATATAAATTTAACATAGAGGAATATCTGTGCAAGTTCATCTCGCATGCTCTTACGAGTGACCAGAAACATAGAAGCACTGCATGGTGCATAGACTTTGTTCAGACTTGACGATGCAAATTCTCGTAACAGCGTTGTCACTACTGATGAGTCGTGAGTGTGACAAGCACGATACTGAGACGAAAAGCCAAAGCATACAGTAGATGGAAAAGTCAGCATAAAGACCCAAAGAATTTCGTTTGCAAAAATCAAGAATCAAAACCATCCCAATTATTTTTTTGGCAATGAACAGGATATAATCCATTACAAATTTCAGATTCAAGGACAAACAGTAAATATTGCAAAAGTAGTCGGGTCTTGTTGGCTGACAATACGTCTACCTATTCTGCACTTATTGTGAAATCATTTCGCATAAATATATAAGTTAATATTCGCAGGGATTACAGAATTTCTGCATATTTCTTTAAGTACTACGTATTAGGTAAAAACTAGCGTTTTAATTGTTTGTCAAACCTGTATGTACTTTATACAAGTCCTTTCAAGGTTACCTTAATGTTATCTGGTTATAGAATGCATGCGTTTATCCTTAATATGTGCATGTTCCCTAATTGGTACATTTTTCAGAAATTTTAGATCAAAGAAACTTCTTAAGAATATGAAGAAATAAACTTTCGTCCGTTCACGACCAAAATCTACTGCTACCATATATTTAATGAAAGGTTGCTACTGTGATAAATAATGCACCATATTGCATGTGCCGTTTACAAAAAGCTAATAGTGTAAATAGTAAAATAGTAAATATGTTAGACTGGTTAAACATTAAACATAGAATACCAGAATATTTCTATAATTTAGAGAATCTTGTAGTTCAAGTAAAACTTAATAAAAAGTGAGTTCAAGGCATATCACCTTGTAGAAAAGATATCGCAGCATCACTGTTAGGTGCCAGTATTAAATAAAGCTGTGGAGTAGATCTCTAATCGATAGTATACTTTGCCTAGAAGAAGTACAGAATTTATTCATAGTCGACTTCCTAGTGATAAAATGCTTGGACCCAAGAATACGATCTCCTGATATGCAGGCAGTTAAACATTTCAGGTTCAATTCTATGAAACCAATTTGACATAAGTGAGACAAAATGTTGCAAAAATCAAATCCAATATTCCAGAACTTCATAATAAAGGACGTAAAACACCTACCGTGTGAAACCTTGAAATGCATAGCTGGCTAACAAAAAAACTTACGTAGAGTGTAGTAGCAAAAGTGACAGCAGTGAAGATTCAGAAAGTGACGTTAACTAGAACTACAAAGAAGTACATTTTTATGCTTCTGTTAACAACTTAGATATTTTAATTCTGTCAATTTTTTTTTAAGAATCGTGGAGTTGCCAAAGGCAACTCCAATATTTCCATCCCACCCAGCTTACCCCGGTTCAGCACATTTCGTGCTATTCACAGGTCTAACATGCCCCACCCTTGAAAAACCCCATGCCCCAGACACCACAAACACCCTGGGAAAGTGCAGTGCTCAGGGTTCGAACCTGAGCGACTTTGGTAGAATAACTCCAAGCCAAGCGCTGTGGCCATTACTCTACCGCGGTCCCCCCTGTCAATTTTATACTGGTAAATTTTCTGTTCTACAAACCCACTAGAGTCAGTCCCAAAGTTTTATATACTTCAAGGTCATGCTGCTGAAATGTACGAGGACCTGCAGTTACCGTCTGTTCACTGCTACTAGTACTCGTTTACCTATTTGCTCTTTAATGGTCACTAATGCAGGTCAACTTGTGTCTCTTTCTGGTTCATCCGCCAAAGAGAAACAAAAGAAACAAGTTGCGCGATTCTAGCTGCTTCAGTCGGCTATCGCCGAGACTGGTGCTGTGCGTACATTTATTTGTTAGAATAATGCGTTTTCACAATAAATAATTATGCAAACATTTAGATTTCTGGAACGTCCGTCAGATTTCCGGTCTGGATTGAATTAAAAATATATCTCTGGTTTGCCGCTGATTCGGCATAGTGATTTAAAAAAAAAAATTATTTATTAATATTGCTTGGATATTGAATATTGTCCTATTACAGTTTTCTATATAAAGTAGTAGCAGTAATACCACTTACTAATATTAATGCAAACGCTCATTAAAATGCAATAAATAAAGAATTATGTTGCAAAATTTATCTGTGGGCAGTGCGTTTAAAAGAGTTCGCCATGTTGTTGTTTACATTTGCGACATCAAAATAGTGTAACAGTAATTCACTTCCGGAAAAAATAAATTACCTACGGCCTGCCCGTAGCTTAGCATGTACAGACCTCCAAATACATAAAAATGTGGAATGCACTATATTAACATCTACTTGACAATACAAAACCATCCATCCGTGGCCTTACAGCCTTCTGTGGGCGTCATGTCTGCCCTGTCTCCTGTTGCCTTCCATGTTTCCTTTGAAGATCTTCTGTGGTATCCTTCTTTCGTCCATGCGCTCTACATGCCCTGCCCATTGTAGTCGTTGTATTTTAATGTATGTGACCAAGTCTATTTCTTTATACAGTTCTGCCAGTTCGTGGTTATATTTTATCCGCCACCCGTCTTATTCCTGGGTTGGTCCAAATATTCTTCTCAGTACTTTTCGTTCTAACTTTGCTAATAGGTCTTCGGATTTGGTCGTCATTGTCCACGGTTGGCATCCGTGGGTCACTATCGGTCTTATGATGCTTTTATACACTTTCACTTTGGATTTTACGCCCACTATTTGTGATTTCATTACACTTTGTACTGCATAATACGCTTTATTCCCGGCTATCAGTCTCTGTCGAATTGTTGCAGCATTAGGTTCTGTTCGTTCACTGTCGAGCCCAGATATTTAAATTCTCGTACCACTTCAATATCCATATTATCCATAGTTATGTTCTGTCCCAACCGCGTTCTTGATTTTATGGCCGTGTAATTCGTTTTGTCTTCATTCACCAACAGTCCTACCGGTCTTGCCTCTTCTATCAGCTGCATAAACGTTTCTTCCCCTGTAGGCACATTTCTTCCCACTATATTCAGATCGTCTGCGTATCCTATGACTTGGTATGATTTGTTTACGATAGTGCTGTCTATTTTGATTCCTGACAATACAAATTAACCCACTAATAAAAAGTGGAACCTTACCTTACCACCGCAAAATATAGATCGCCTAGATATGTATTTTAGGAACGAACTTGCCATCTTCAGTAGCAACTGATGAACTTAGGTTACCTATCTAAAGTCACTTTCGCGGAATAAAACCTCTCTTGAAAATAAGTTCTTCGCCAAATCAGCAATTAAAGTCTAATTGCGCCGGCGCTGGTAGCTCGGATAGGTTGACCGTATGCCTTTCATGCTGCTGTCCCGGGTTCGAATCCGGACGCCGAGGTCGGTGGTTTTTTCTGAGCGATAAAAAACGCTAAAACGGCTCTTCTTCTCGGATAGGAAGTAAGATCGTAGGCCCCGTGTCCAAGTGTTGTTGGGCACGTCAAAAAAACCCTCAAACAGGCTAAATTTCCAGGTGTGGTAGGATCGCTCCCTGGCGTCGGTGGTTAGCCATAGTAGCAGAAATAGGCCGACGTTAAATAAGACAAACAAAGAAACAAAGTCTAATTGCGAATCTATTGTCACTATCAACCTATTGTGAGATACGTTTAATATAAATGTGACATTCTTACTGTTTCAAACGTGAAGCAAACAATTTTCATTTTGGGGGTTTCACAACGGAAAAAAGTTACCGAATTCCATGCAACCACTGACAGTAATAAACAAAAACTCAGCATTGAAAAGCGATGTTGCTATCCTCATCTACAAAGCAATATTAGGATCGATAATATCATATGCATGTATAATACGAGGAGCAGCAAATAAAATACGTATGGTATGTAAGAAATTTATAAATCGAGGGGAGTTCCAATAATCACCGAATTTATTAAAAAGATCGCTTGTAAATACTTTATATCCCTCAACTGGTGCTCCAGTACCAAAGCGTATTCTGCTAGAAGAAAATTAGTGCACACTAGACTCAAACGCCAAATTCCATATGACTTTTGCTTACACATAACATAACGTAATCACCATGTTTGAGATAGCAGTCGATGATTTTACACCAAGAGGTATTAGCTCATGCCCACAGCTATATGATATGGAAACACATACAAATCTTTTTTATAATTACTTGACATGTGTTATGAAACAGTCAGAGTACCAATTTTTAAGTGGTTGCTATAGCCTTTGGTAGAAGATGAGAAGTGGATTCCGCTTAATCGAGACATGTTGGGCCTGCAACATTTTGGTCCTATTAATCGACTGGCCCAAATGTGTGAAGTTTCACACAAAATTTAAAACTTACTGTTTTTCTTACACTTACTTGAACGTGCCAAGTCATTTCTTTGCATCTTGGCAAGGGTTTTAATAGTTTGAATAAAATTGTGAAAAAGCGATTCTACACAAACGGTACATAGGCGCGGCTGTGTAGCTGTTACTGAATGTACGTTAACTCCATTGCGCTTAACGAAATCTAGGTGTGAATTCTCGGCACCGTACCAATAGCAAACATATTTGATATCTGATGAACAATATTTAGGAAAAACTCATTTTCAAGTGCTGTTATCCACCGAATTTTGTGAAGATCGCATATTTAAATGTCTACAATTTTTCTCTCAATTGTTCTCATGTTTTGATCTGAAATTTACTGCCCCGATTAAACGGAGTGGTGTCCCAAATATGCGATGTAAATTGCTATTTTTCCATTATTTGGTTTCTTTTCTTTAAGATTTTGCCCAAAATAGCGGCTCAGTTAATCGGAATCGACTGTATTTTATACCGTTTTTTTTTTTCTAGGTATTTCACTACTGATTTTACAGTATCATTTGTAGTATTAAAGTCTGTTTTTGTAAACTTGCTAACAAATTTACAACATTTTTACGAAGTTTTCCGATGGTCTTCTGTACATAATAATACCATTCAGCATTGTCCATCATTTTAGAGATAACTCAATAATAAGAGTTGTTGAAGAGATACCACATTGAAAACCATAAGTAACTCGAAATAATTAAATTGAAAATAAACATAGTTTGATAATAATAACAAACATTTAAACGTTTATAGTAAAAGCTGATTAGAACAATTGAAGTGACGTAGTATGTTTACCACTTTATTTTCAATTGTATGGCAGTTTTTCTGCATTCTTTCAAAACAAAACAAATTCAATGGTAAACTCATCTAAAAAACTTAAAACAAGAGATTACAGTTTCTTTTTTACTCCGGAGTTGGAAACCCCACCTGAGCTTCTCAATTACCGGCAGATTTTCCAGTTCACCACAAAAATCTTTAGAGACTTGCCTTTTTCCAGATTTATTTGTTTCTCCCGATATGGGTGAAAAAGTAAACGAGAGGGAATCTCTACATACACTGTTAAAATCCCTGGTGTGCAATTTCAGCCTGCCATTAGTATTTATTCCCAGAGCTCTCGCTAATCACGCATTTTCTTTTGTATTGGGGAATTTAGTATCGGATTCCAGTTTTTCTGGATTGATGGTTCTACGATTTTGTTAATCGTTTAAATTAATGTGATGATTATCGGAATGCGAATAAACTAAATGTTATATCTCTGTAAATAAATATCGAACATTCAGGTTTTCCTGCATTGTCATAAGTTTATAATGTTTTATAGAAATAATCAATAATCCATCAGAATATAACTTAAAAGCCCAAGACAAGATTTTACAAATCCTTTAAGCTTTTCTTTGAATGCTAAAATTTCTACTTCACCCAGGCGATTTGATTCTTTTTGTGCTCACTCTTCGATTGTCATTTCATCGTCCACTTCGAATTCGGAGTTACTTCGGCTATTCCAATCTAATTTCGAACGCGTCCTACAAATCCGAAACTTTCCCTGAAAAAGCACTTCTCTCGTACCAGAACAATGTTTTAAGAAATTTAAATATTTTTATAGTTACTCTAAAGCTGAATAAGAATTATTATACAATTTCATTATTTCTTGTGAATATATTTTAATTTCTTGCTAATAAGACTATATATCGTGTGGCTAGTGTTGAAATCAATAGCCTTCTGACATATCATGTACTATTTCCTACGAAATAAGTTGTTTGAAAATTTTAAACTCAATTTGATAAACCCAACTAGGCAGTTAATGCAATTGAAAAGGTCCACCGTCCGTTATAAATTTTTAATGGCGTTTCCTTGGGTATTAAATAAAACAGGGGTCCCTTTAACGCGGTTTCACTAAAATCCAATTTATGTCCTATGATTCCCATTTTGCGGAATGGGAGATTATAATTCAATCGATAACATCCAGCGCAGGGGGAAGCTCGCTCAAATCAACTTCAGGGAAATTTTTAATTACCTCGTTCATGTGAGGATACGTGAACTGAAACTTTATGTGAAGCAATAATATTTCTGGTTTCAACTTTACGTTGCTGACAATTCAGAATGCACCGAGTTTACGACTTTGAATACTGGAAATTTGAAACTGCCCTGTTTTACATCTGCATCAAACACTAACTTTACTTTATTTTTGAAACGTGTGGAAGTAAATTGGAGAGCATGATCTCGACTTTTCTTATAATCATGGATGTCAAGTACCTCAGCTACTACAGCAGTCTTAAACGTTCAAGGTATCTTGGGTAACCCAGCGGTCAGCAGTTTCAGATTATGTTGTCCTAAAAATTTATGACACTTTAACAAGCACCAACATACGTGTCTTTTTATTTCAGCAGTTCCTACTAGTAATTGCCCAATTTTACTGGACCAATTCGACCTTTTGCTAGATAAAATGAAACCGCTATGATCAAATAGCAGTTTGCAAATCTAGATTGACTGCTGCTATTATTATTTGTGTAATATTAGTAAAATTAGAGATTTATGTTTCAAACATAATACATTATATAGTCCTCTAGGAATCGAAATAATGTTAACCCTTTGACTAAATCTTTATGATTCAGTAACTGCTAATTGTTTGAAATTCAGATAATTTATTGGATTTGAATATACTATGTACGATATTTCCGCTGAGACATAATGCAAGATATTTGTATACAGTGCTTCCCAAAAGTAACGGATAAATTCTATAAAATCGTTTGAAAAATATTTCATAAAAATACTCGGACACGTCGATTTTTATTTTTAAATTATCATTTAGAGATGTAATTTTCAACCCCCCACCACTCAGCCCCTAAGCCCTAGCAACTCCAACTATAAAATTGCAAATAGCAAAGTACCCCTTATGATATCCCATCTGATAGCTTTATTTATGCTGAATACAACAAAAAAAAGCTTTTTAAAATCGGTTGATAAATAACGGAGATATTTACCAAAATGTATTCAATTGAAAGTGCCAATATTCGAGCAGGCGTTGATACGGCTCTAGCGATGAGTGGTAAAAACAATTGTAGTTTATGTTCTCAGTACGTCCTGTAAACATTGCGACGGGTTTTGGGCAATTAAGAAAAAATTTTTTTTAGTCGAAAAAAACTATTTTTCGTAAAAAAAAAATTTTTTTTCATCCAAGCTTAAAAACACTACATAAACACTTAAAACATTAAAACGTACTGAGAACGATAAACTTCAATTGTTTTTATCACTCATTGCTAGAACCGTATCAACGCCTGCTCGAATAATGGCACTTTCATTTGAATACATTTTGGTAAATATCTCCGTTAATTGTCAACCGATTTTGAAAAACTTTTTTTGTTGTATTCAGCATAAAGAAAGCTATGAGGTATCATAAGGAGTACTTTGCTATTTGAAATTTTAAAGTTGGAGTTGCTAGGGCTTAGGGGTTGAAGGGTGGGGGATTGAAAATTACATCTCTAAATGATAATTTAAAAATAAAAATCGACGTGTCCGAGTATTTTTATGAAATATTTTTCTCAACGATTTTATAGAATTTATCCGTTACTTTTGGGAAGCACTGTATATAGGATATCTTTATTTACTTTGCGATCGTAAATATTCAGCATTTTTCATTACCAAACATCTATATTTGAAAATTTAACAAATTCATAGTAATTAATTATTGGGTAACACTTAAAATAACAATATGCTGACCTATGTAATTCTGACAACAGCTATGCCTTACTGTAACAGCCCTAATTGGTGAATGTAAGGTTTGGTTCATATACTGGTAGGGTTTACTTTTTCTGGAATTATTTGTATGCTGTCACAAACAAGTATGTCAGTATACTCTTAAATTAAATGTTATTAAATAGTCTTGCGGCACAGGAGAATGGCGACGAAAGGAGGATCCTACCATTCCCCAGAAACCGCTAGAATGAGGAATGGGCGAAAAACGAGAGAAAGAAGTGAAAGTGGTGAAAGATTGTGGTGGAACGGGAAAGGAGAGAAGAAAATGAGAGCGGGTAGCACAGAAGGGGATTAGAAAAACGGGGATGAAATGGATGGAAAGGAAGAAGAAGGATAAATAAGGAAAGGCAATAAGAAATGAAGAAGAAGCACAAGCAAATAGAAATAGGAAAGTGATGAGGGAAAGAGCTGCGAAGGAACAGGAGCAAATGACCGCGAAAAAGAGGGAAAGGTGTAAAGGAATAGCAAAGAATAGCAAAATGAGGGGGAGGAAATACAATAGGGCATAAAAGCAAGAAAGAAAAAGAAAAAGTGTTTGGAGAAAGGAAGGGAGACGGTAGAGAAGTCGGGTGAAGAGAAGGTTGTCACGCCTTTAATCTTTACTACATACAAAAAATGGTTTAATTAAAAAAACAACCTCGCAACTCCGCCACTGCTTAGGTAGAAAATTAACAAGTTGACAGATGCTAGTATCCCGGAAACCCAATCGAAGAAGGAGTAGGTGAAAACAATTAATTAATTAATAGGCGCCACCGACTTATAATTTTCTAGCATGTCCGAGGTGGTAAATGAGAAGTCGGACCCCAAGAGAGCTAATCACCTACCTTTATATCTTCCTATCTGTCCTTTACGTAGACTTAAATCCAAATCATTCGTCGTAAAATAAAAGACAAGTCGCAACCAAATCTCTGTTTACTTAATAAAACAACAAACCCCAATCACAGTTCTAATATTTCTATGCATGAACAATGATTTAAAATAAATTAGTAGTCCCAATTTTACGTTACTAGAACGGAATATAACGAAACTTAAATTGGCAACACTCAAACAATTTTTCGGACTTTTATTGCGTTACACAACAATATAATAGAAATTTTTAGCGCATTCCGTAATTTCGAAGGCCTTCGCGTCACGAATTCATGCGTGATCAAACGATCAAAAACTATCGTCAAAGCGTGAACTCTTACAAACGCAATATCAACCCACTATTGGAGTACCCTGTATATCTGCTTTACGTAAAATTGGAATACAGAATATTACAATAGTATTTCATATGTACACATATCCCCAATTAAAGCCCCAATGACACAATTCTGTGACCCCAATCAATTAATAAATTAATTTTTAAATAACCGTAAAGAAATCGTAAACAACAAGACAAGGTTATACAGTTTTCTAAAATGCACTTCCCTTTATCAAGATGTGACGGCAATCAGCTCGACCGTACACCGGACTCTCTATCTATAGACCCAGGCGTCCACTCCGTTCGGGAAAAACCTTCCCAAAGTTACTCGACGATGACACCGTATCAATTTAAACAATACGTATAAATGTAGAATTTTTCTAATGCGTCGCCTTAATTTCTGTAAGTTCAGCCGTACGAATTTTGCCTAAATTAAATTTATCGGAGATTAGAATTAAGGTTCAGGAAATTAAGACAAGACAAAAATTTTCTGGTCATAACCAACTCACCAGTAGATGGGCACGGGCCTATCACCAAAAATATCTTCTTAACCGGAGTAAATTCTATATTGGAAATAAATTCCTGGAGATTTGCTTCCCTACAACTATGGGAAATGAGCTCCTGAGTAGTGACTTTCAAAGCGGAAAACGAATTCCCAATCGACAAACGATTTATACTAAATAGCTCACTAATCACAATATACTCCTGGCAAAATCGCCAATGCTTAACCCACTCTTAATTACGAAAACTGTCTTTAGAATCTCGTTCCCCCCCAACTTTTGAAACTTCAAAACGCCTTGCGTCGACTTGACAGAAAAGGTAACTTCGAAATATTAAAAATTCCTATAAGCTTGAGAATAACTAAATATGTATAAAGGGTGTCCTTCTTTTAGGCGCGGAAATCGTTACAAGGTGTTTAGAAAAATAATGGTAATTATCGCAAAAAGTGCATCATTGCCACAGCAATCGATCGACAAGGAACCGATTGCAAACTTGCAAAAATTTGTTATGTAGAACATGGAAAGTCGCATATAGCGTCCATAATCCCATATCGCCAGGTGGCGTGGTTCCGGAGTTATAGTTATTTACAGAATATCAATTCGCGCCCCGTGGTAACGGACCGTGTATCCCGATCGGAACGATTCCAGGCTACCAAGTAGCAATAATTCTTGTCGCTCTTTCTAACGGGTCTTTCTAGCTGCTCTACTTTGAAAAATACAAGTCTTGGAAATTTTTCCATTTTTCCAAAATACACGCTTTTTGGAACGAAAACGGCCACCGGCGGAAACGAGCTATCAGGATGCGGTTTTCACAGGCGGGCTAGGACACGTGCCGCTACCGTACTCCTTTCTCAAAATGGGCCATCCAACTTTCAGGGCTGGCGTCTTTCAACCCTAGCATTTCGACGTTTTTCAACATGAAGTTGGTCATTTTCAACAACGACGCCCATTACTAAAATTCTAGAGCAAAGACCACCATGGAACCGCCCAAACTGTAGGCGGATGCATCAATCAACAACTCGGCCATGCTCTTCCGAACATGGTCAATTTCGATAATTTTCTAAACAGCTCCGGAGCGTCGCTAAAACTTATCAGCGGCTAGCGTTTCACCACTGAAGTCTTTAAGCACGGCGAATGGCTATCTGGCAAAAACAATTTCTGACGATCGGTTCCGTTACGACCGAATTATTATTCATCAAAGTCAAAGAGTACGCCCACTGGCTTCCACGGCCGCCATTTGCGAATAGGCTGACCGATTTGGACGCTCCTTCGGCAGGTCCTATTAAGGCACAGGTCCCAACAGTTCCCCACTTGTGCCGATTAGGATGAAAAACGATTCTCGTACAAAAAAATTTTTGGAGGGCTTGGATTCAAAAGGTTTTGGGCTCGGTTCTCGGCGAACAACAAAGTTTGGAGACCTCCAACGGCCGTTAGGAGAGCTCTCGACGAACTCTCTCCCTGCTTGGTTTTTCCGAGTCAATTTTTGGTTTCTATTTCTTTAAATGATTTTGTAATACATTTTATGTTCCTCATTGCCAAGCACTTCGACCACATATATTTGAAAGAGCGACTTTAAGGGACACTATTTCCAAGGTCGTCGTATTTGATAGAAAAATGCAAGTTTCCAGGTTGTATGATATGACCAACAAAACATGAAATTGCACAGAATAAAAAAACAATTATTTGTTCCCAAAGTTGCACACTGCTATACAAGTTTAAACAGCATTATTTTATTTAATAATTACACACGCTAAAGAATTTTGAGTTACATACACGCCGAAAGAAAAATGTATTTATGGAGGGCTTCCGAAACTTTTCTTTAACCAAAAGTTATTATCCACGATCATATATAAGTTCGAACTGTCTGTGAATAAAATATTCTAAATAGTTCTGTATATTTCCGTGTTAGGTGCTTTCGTAGCCAGTTATAATTCACACTCTGTCTGTCAGACAACCGGGAGCTTGACTATTTACTTTTAGCGGATTTTTATGCTATTATCAAGAAAATCTATTTAAGTTATAAGCTCTTTCGTTATAGAGTACATGCCGTGAAGTATCGTAAAGTAAATGTTGTTTGGTTATCAAAGAACCTATAGAGAAACCAAGAAAATTCCAGTTTAGTTTACAGTCTTTTTTACGAGCTGTCTTTCCTTAAGTAGAAGCTAAAACCACAGTGTAAATAACTGCATTATTTCTTAAAATATGCTATAATTTAAATAACAGAAAATGCAATAGGGTAGCAAATAGTGTCAAAAAAGTGAGGAAATCGTCACAAGTATCTGAAGGTATTTCTATTTGATGTTGTACATTTTCCTAACTTATTACTTTTATTGTAACATTTTGTATGCAGTGTACATTAGCCTACAATAAAGCGTCCTATGTTAAATTCAACTCATGCAGAAAACCTGGTCTATCACAAAATGTTGTTGCTTTGTACACGTTTTCTACACACGACGAAGTACGTTGAAGGTCTGCTTACTTTGAACATGAAACTAATCTAGCACGTTGAGCTTAATATGTAATATATTGTATGGAAGACAATTTATGACCTTTCTAGATAATTTTGTCTGCATATAACCAGAAGCTAGTTTATGTTCAGTTTAATAACACAATGCTAGTTATCTTAGGGATTGTATCTCATAACCAGCTGCATCCACATAAAACCTCTGGGTAACTTTATAAAATTAATATTTTAGTGCCGTGTCTATGCATTGTGTAGCGTAATTAAGGAACACGTTTATATTTTAGGAACATATTAAAAACAGAATTAAATTATGTTTACTACATCTTCAATAATGAATTTGGCAACTTTTAGTTTACATTATAAATCATAGTTATTTCTATAGCCCCTCGGACAGAATTAATTAATTTAACTTAAAAAGGCCTTGTGCTCGCACAAATTTGGAAAATAAATTTAAGAAAAACAATACTTTCCTTCCAATAGTCTTCTGACTCTGAAGAAAAACTTACTATAACGTGTAGTTTCTTTAACATACGGACAATAACTGAATGCACACTTTCAAGCCTTGGAACTTGATCTATTTTTTTTAGTGTATAAATCCGTTCCTCCTCCCGATGGTATTTCCACCTTGTCGAGGTGCTGAGGCATGGGTCATCTGAAGAGCTGTAGAAGCTCGCTACTGTCAGGGAAGCCCCTGATGGGTACATTTCGAAATATCCCAACCCTCCAACGATAGGGCCTAAAACCAAAAGTTTTACTAAAAATTCGGTTATCAGACTCAGAATTTGGACGGATGAAATGGAAAACCGAAACGAAAACTGGCAATCAATATAGGAGTACGGAACATCTAAACAACAGCAAGAGATTCTGACAGAATTAATAGAAATAAACATAAAATATCTGTACTATCCTATAGTAAAAAAGAAAATGGTTGCGAGGACCTAAAATACGTCATCCACCAAAATCCAGCCAGCTTATACAGGCTCAGCACATTTCGTACTATACAGCGGGTCTAACGTGCCCCACCCTTGAAAAATTCCATTGCTGAACTACAACTGAGGTAAATGCAGTGCTCAGGAATCAATTCTACACGACTTGGGTAGAATAATTCCGAAATCCAGCGCCTCGGCTACTACTCTACCGCGGTCCCCTAAGCAATACAACAATTACGCAACAATTTTTATGGCAGGAAACCTAAATGAAAATTTGGGAAGATAGAACACGACAGACTAGACAGGATGCGAATTGAAAGAATTAGCGAGATAATGGAAACAGACAAAGAGATTATGGCAGAGGTGGAAAAACACTTAACACGGTTCAGGCATGTTGATTGGAGACCGAAGTAAGATGACCAAGGAAAGTACTACAGTGGACTACAGTTAACTATTTTATTGAAACAGTGTAATACCACTAAAGATCTGCCGTAACAGAACGGCGATTGGTTAGACTATATAGCAGAAGTATATTAATTGGACAACAAATTACTTACTTACTTACTTACGCAGCGGCACTACGGTGCAAATCGGACCTTGGCCACCCCTATGCTCCTTACCCATTATTCCCTCTCTTCTGCCAGTCGCCAGTCTCCAGTTCTTCGTGCGTTCTTAGTTGCGTCTTCTGTTACGGTTGCACTCCACCTTTTCCGTGGTTGTCCTCTACTTCGTTTTCCTTCCTGATTTTGTACTTCTACCCGTCTCGCTATATCGTTTTCGTCCATCCTTCTTACATGGCCTGCCCATCGCAGACGTCCTAGGCTTATATATGTCAGCATATCTGCTTCTTTGAACTCTTCCTTTCAAAAACGCCTAGTCTCTCTTCGTTCCTCTGCATTATTGTCCAAGTTTCGCTACCGTATGTTATTATGGGTCTAACCAAGGTTTTGTATATCATTCGTTTTGTATTCTTTTCTATATGTTTGTCTGTTAGTACTTTGTTGAGGGAATATAGCGCCCGGTTTGCTTGTGTGAATCTTGCTTTAATTTCTACTGCTTCTTCATTGTCTTTTGTAATCATTGTTCCTCGATATTTGAAATTATTAACTATCTCCAAGATATACTCATCTATTGTTACATTCTGTCTTAATCTAGGTTGAGTTTCAGTGACCGGCATTACTTTTGTTTTTTTTTTTCATTTATTTTCAGTTCCTTCAGTCTTTCCCCTTCTGTTCTAGTTCTTGAAATACCTCTTTTGCATTCAACATTGACTTTCCCACGATGTTAACATCGTCAGTGTATATAAGTATTTGTTTTGATTTGTTATATATTGTACCATTTCTGTCAACGTCAATACTTTTGATCATCTTTTCTAGGGCTAGGTTAAATAGCACTGGACTGGCGATAAGCTGTCACCTTGTCTCAAACCTGTATTTGTCTTCACTTGTTTTGTTGTTTTATTCTGTACTTTGACGTGTATATATGTTTCTTCCAATGTACATTTAATCATTTTTATTCGTTTTCCTGGGATTTTAAAATCCTCCCAAGATGTTGAATAATCTGTCTCTCTTTAAACTGTCGTAGGCTTTTTGGAAATCTACAAAAATGTGGTCTGTATCTATCCCGCACTCCCAAGATTTTTCCATTATTTGTTTTAGTATTCATAATTGGTCTGCTGTTGATTTGCCCTTTCTAAACGCTGTTTGGTTTTGGCTAAATATATTCTCATAATATGGCTCTAGTCGGTTATGTATTATTGTTGCGAGTATCTTATATGCCACACAATAAGCTAATTCCTCGGTAATTATTACAGTTAAGTTTATCCCCTTTTTCATATATCGGACAGACTATGCGGATGTTCCATTCCTGTGGTAGTTTTTCTTCTCTCTATATTTTTTCCACTAATTGAAATAACCCTCTGTGTAATACTTCTCCCCCTTTTTTCAGTATTTCCGCTAGTATCGTATCCTTTCCTGGGGCTTTGTCGTTGTTCAATTTTGTAATTGCCTTTATTGTTTCTTCTAGTGTTGAATTTTCTATTACTTCTTGTTCCATTTGTATTTCCCTCTCTTCTTGTTCCTGTACTAAATCTGCTGCACCTTGTTTTTGTCTATTAAGGTGTTCCGAGAAGTACTCGGCCCACCTTTCTAATATTTCGTTTTCCTCACATAATAGTTTACCCTCCTTGCTTTTAACTGCTGTTGTTCTTGGGTTGTAATATCCTCTTAATTTCCTCCTTCCAACAAATTACATTTAGACAAAATTATCGCTGCTTTTACTGAAGTGACAAAAGTAAAAACTTATATATCATTGGAAGGGTACACGTATGATAATGCTACGTAAGTTTACACAAACAACATAATATACCTCTTATACGTAATTATCCACTTCCATCATTTATATACAATTTGTGTCTTATAAAATACTGCATTTCTACCAATTTAAACAAATAGGAACCTAGTGTCAATTGAAATAGGAAAATTAGATATTGTAGACATTTCCCAGAAATAAACTAGGTATTGCAGGTTTCAAAGTCTTGCAGTTAATTATTTACTGCTAGGCTTTTAAATTAATTTCAGAAAGTGGAGTTGAACCACTTTGGTTTACCATTAGTCCTTGCAAACTCCATTGTTATATTTTAGCGATATAAATAGAATTAGTTTCAGACGCATAATCCATTGCAATTTGAAAATCTGTGAGCAAAATTAGAAAAAATGTATAAATTACAAATAAACCGTTAAATATCGTATAAACTTTAAATATTCAGTAATCATATTTACTGAAATTGTTTAATGAGCTGTTGAATTATCGTTTAATATACAGGGGATGCCGTTAAAATAATCGAGAAATTATGCTATTTGCAACCAGCCTGCTTAGCATCACTTGATTTAATCGAGCAATTTTGAAAATCGAAAATGAACACATTTTTTATGATATTAGAAATAATTAGTTTTATTCCATTTTGACAATTTAAATTGACTTTATTAACTCCATAGTAATCGTCATAAAGAGTTCATGATTCACTAGTGAAATCAAAGCGTTTGAATTCACTAGTGAAATCAAACCATTTTAAAAATTTCATAAACGAACAGATTTTTGTTTATTTCTATTTATTTGCTTATTTTACAAAAATATTAACATTGAATATTAGTTTTCGCCTTTGTAAGATGAAATATAAAAGTTACAATTATTCAAATTACTAAATTTTACATCAAATTGTGGATGAAGAGGCAAATTAATGTCTTGAGTAGTTTCTTGGTGTGACACGGAATTTGATGCAGAGGAGCTTGCTGCGGAATTCAAGGCAGCTCTATTATTAATGATTGTTGATGATTGCTCAATGATTCGTCTCGAAATTTCGATTTTATTGTTCAGAGAATCCTCTATGTATCCTTCGACGACACTATTCGAACGCCAACCGCCGTGTCTCTTTACAACTGCTAAATCTGCCCCAGAGTCTGCACTTGCACTTGAACGCCTAAAACTATGACCCGTGTATTCTAGTGGATTTGAAAGGCCTAGAAATTGTGCAATTTTTCTAGGAATTGTTGAAAAAGTGTTCACTCCTACGGGTTGTACCGTGCATTTTTTGTTCTTGTAATTGATGAACAATC